>JAQGBU010001917.1:0-11028 GCA_034698605.1 Isotoma decorata | reverse complement strand
TAATTTTGCAGAATTTTCAGTGTAATTTTGCATCTGCAGAAATGCAGAATTCTTCATGCAGTTTTCTGCATTCTGCATTCTGCAAGCTGCACGTCGGTGTAAATCCACCCTTAAGGAGAAAAAAGGTTGTGGAATAGGGTAGGGTACTAAAACACACAATTAGAGACACTTGCTAATACTACAGGATAGTAGAAGAGAGAATCTCAAAGTCTCAAGTCACCCTTCATTTAAGACATACAAATAGAAACCCCTAAATATGCTTACACTACTCTAAACTGGAATAGAAGACCCCTTTCCTTTTTAAAATACCTCCCTACTGATAGACCCTAGACCCTTTGTTGACTATATTATATATATTATAAACAAGTTTCATAAAATAGTCCGTACAATATTTTACTACAAATATTTTTTTTTTAAATTTATATGACTAAACAATTTGATACGGCAAAACAACATGCATTTATTATTCATACCAGTTTAAAAATGAGACCCATAGGGATCTAAATGGAGTTTTAGGGTAGTTCCATGGAAAAAGGATGGACTAAATTAAAATTCCTATCTTCTTTGAGCTCTTCTTTCCATGAAAAACTTCTGCTGGAGCATTTACTTTAGGTAGAGACTGGACATCTAATTCCTAGATTATGCATGCAAATCATTCATAAAAATATTGAAGTTTGTACTTGTTGACCATATCCAGAGAGTAGGTTAGTGTAGCCAGTAGGGTACTTAGGGACAGGGTAGAGGTAGACCCTCAAGGCCCTCAACAACTCCTTTTCCTTTTAATATATACCTTATTCAAAGAGGACTTTTTACTTGTCATTCATTTCCGAGAAAACGTTCCCAATGGACGTACGAATGGTACATTAGATAGAAAGTCCGTATGTGAAACTAAACTAATCTTCAGTACTAAGTTTCTAATATTGTACTGAAGAATGAGAGGTGCTTTCATTAATTTTAGGGTGCTTAGAGAAAAAAGGGCAAGGGCAACAAGGTCAGCTAACACCAACAGCCTAGGAGAAGTGTTGGGTTGAAGGTGCCAGAGCCTTTGACATTTCACATAAGGCCAATTCCCTTAAGTCTGTCCTATTCCCTTAAGTCTTGGAAATGTCCATATTGACAAAGTCCCATTCCAACACCTATCTATCCATCTCCCTTTCTCCCTCTTAAAAAACGATAGGGATTTACACTCCAGCTACAGAGATACCACACACACTTAATAGAGAAATATGTCAGGTGGGGTCGTCCATTGACATGGGGGCGTTCCACTAAAAGAGCTATCTATTTGCCTGCACTACAAAAACGTATTTAGGGTTACAACCTTACAACTAACTCTAGGAAGATACGACACCTTTCCTTATATCTTTATTTCCCAATCTGCCTACTAAAACCACACCAAAATGAAAATTGATTAGAAGCCTCCAAAAATCTTAATTTGCACGTATTGTTTGAGTAAGTTTTAAGAAAACACGTATGAAATGGCCAAGTGGGGGGTGCTCATCTGATTTTAAAAGGACTCCTCCCCCCTAAATGCATCCCAACCATCCAATACACTTACATCCTATACAATACAATATACCTAAATCCCCTTTGCATCCATAACATAAATAAAACCACTCTAGAAGAACAATTAAATCTTTAAACTTTTATTACTTCTCTTGCATTGCAATAATAATAGTATTATGGTGATTTTTAGAAATACATTTAATATCCTCGCATTCTCTTAAACCTTTAATATCATTTTATAATTAAATTTACACTTGTATTAAGCTAAGCTCTGTCTATAAATTATACATCTAGAGTCATTTAGAAGACTAAAATTTCCTACATATTTTCTAACTTACTGCTAACCCCATGAACTACAACTGGCTCACCCAACCTTCCAAAAGATTAGAAAAGATGCAAAAACCTCAGCTCAACTTCAAGCCTCTCCCACACATAATTTATAGACAACCCTTTAAACATAACCATAAACAATTAATAGATTCACGCAAAGCATTTAAAAGTCTTATCCTATTTAATGGTAACCCTTTTGCTTCCAGTTTAATTCTTAAAGATATCATCTTTATGTCATGGTCTCATTTTATGGTTCAAGTTTTACAACACTTTCATGAGGCATGGGAGCCCCTCACACACCGTCTAATTAATATCTCTCTTAAAAATTCCCTTGTCAAATAATTATATTACCTAATTAATTATACTAATTACAAACTAGTCTTCTTATTTACAATATGTCATAACTAACACAAAGCGTATATAATAGCCCGATTCAAATTTTAACCTTTGACATCTGACCTTTACTAACTTGTGTGTTTAGTTAAATGGAGACTTTAGTAAATGATTTGGTATAATATGTCTATAGAATATCCTGCGGTGTGCATGAGAGCAAGCCGCACTTTTATATTATACGCACACTAATTGTCACATTGTTTAAATTAACTCCTTAACATGTATGAACATTAATGAGTGTATTTTGTAACATCTACCTTTTTATAATTAAAAGTCAGTTAGTTAATTAGATTTGATAATTAAAAGGAGTAGAAGGATGACTTGGTTTTAAATGTGACTGGATGGTGAAGAAGAGTGGTCATTTTTTAGTAATATTTTCACCGGATTTAAGTCTACAATTTTAAGTATCTGCTGGATGAATGCCTTCGAAGGAAAACATATAGAGGAGAAGATAACATCTTATCTAAATATTAGATGACTATTTTAAATGACTGACAAGTTTTAACTCTCTGGGTTAAGGAAGCTTAAATGAATCACACGATTTTTACTTTTAATTCAGAATAACTAGCTGGTCACTCAAAGAAGATATAGGGACACTTAAGGGAAGTAGGGTACTTTTCAGAGGAGTTTGGTTTTACAGGTAGTTGGAAGTCATTTGGGAGTCCTGCTTCTGAGGGCCCTTTCTTATGTGTCTATAAAGGTCTCCTCCACGTTAAAAGCTATTACTACTAGTTGAAATCTAAGGCCCTTTAGTTACTCCTACATAGAGACATAGTTAAATCTCTTAAAGGAATGAGCACAAGTGTGTTGGAGCTTCCAAAAAGGTCATAGGTCAATAACAGCTGTCAAGTATCCCTTTGTGGCCCCTTAAATCTAATTTGAAACCAAATCAGCTTCAATTTCATCCTGCTTAAAATCCCTTAGTTTACACAACACTCCTTAACATTAAATCCCAAGTACTCAAATTTATCCAATAATGTTTCAAACCAAATTTTCACACGAGTTTAACATTAAAGATATGGATATTTAATTAGCATTGCAGGGATAGGGAAGGGAGAGGGATTTAGCCAATTTTTACATATTATCAGTCTGATTTCTTCACTACAAAAAAACCCAAATCGTGTGTTTCGGAAAGCAAGCCATCATCCTCCTAAATACATTTACACTCTTCTTTCCTGGTTTTACAATTACAACTAAGGATAATTCTAATTGGAAGCTGCTGTTTAATCTACACATTAAATATAATTTAGAACCTTCATGAACCACACTTTTTATACAGATATAACAGAGAAACTAACTTTATTTTGTTATAACTATTTACACAGAAATAGAATAGGTGATTGAGTTTATTAGCTTTGACTAGAGAATCTCTCTATACGCTGAATTGCACCTTATTTTTTCCAGAAAAAAGCTAATAATTTCTCATCTCATACTTCATTCACATTTCAACCTCATCTTCCTTCCACATCTAAATTGGATAATACAGTCTAATTACTTCATAAGTACTTACAATAATTATATTATTTGTCTACGTACACTACAGTTTAAGCATTTTGTGATAACTTTCTAGGAACTCTGTTGCTAAATGTTATTTCCTAGTTGGATTCAAATTTAAGATCATTTCCCAAGTTTTGAGAGTTCTAATTGGAATTGCAAAGGGCTCAAATGATAGTTCCGGGCTTTTTTAATCCCTGCAAAGAAGCAACCACCATAAAATGTCAATCACTTCATCACCAGCTTAGGATTAAAGCCTCCCAAAGCCCCTACAAATGTCATCTAAATCTCTCAATCTTTACAAAATAACCACAAATGTCATTCCATCCAGGTGAAACAACTTTAGAACGATTCCATAGATCTGATTCCTCCCTCTAATCCCCCTCTTTTATGTATTAATTATAGATACTACAAAACTTAATTATTATCACCACCCGTAGTTCTAGGTGTTGCTAAAGCTTTAAGTATTTCCTTTAAGTATCGAGCGGTTCTGTAATATTCGTCCCGGCCCATTTAATCACATACACACACTTTAACATGGAAACTAGTAGGACTTTAGTTTAATGTTATATCTTAACATAAAAGACTTTTATCCCCTATTTCTGGTAGAATCATCTTTTTATAGCACCTTATTTTGTTAATGGAATTTGCAAATCTATTTTGCTTACAAAAAGTTTAAGCCAATTAGTCACTAAAATGTTTTTTTGTCAACGTTTTTCAACGTTAGAACATCCTCAAACAAGTTCTAAGATTATCTTCTGTAACGCTGGATTTGATTCAGGGACGGATTTAACTTTTTAACGGTATTAAATCTTCATCTCTGTGTGTTAAGATGAAGAGAGTGCTATAAAACCAACACTACCAGAATACAGGAGAAGATAATCCTATAGATAAAATTTAACATTATAGCCTAATCCCTTATTACATACGTCAAACACTCTCTTTATCATCAATCACTCTCTGCATAGCAATATTTTTCATACTCTTAAGTTAAAGAGAAGTACCTAAATTCAAATAAATAACAATAATAAATAATTTAAAAACAATTTTTAAACAACCAACAACACACAATGTAGTGTGATTGTCTAATTCCTGCATATTAAGTACGTGACGGAACAACAAGTTCTTGGAATTTGATCTGTTACAATAATAAAGACAAGAATTCAAACAAAAAAATAACAAAGGAATATTACATGCGACCGAATCCATTAATCAAGTACCTATATATTGTTTTAAAAGGATTAAGGGGCTGGGCTTTAGGGACCCTGAGAGCCGTGTAGGGTGGGTGGAGTCCTTGACACAATGTTCAACTCCTCCTCCCGTCCCCTCTTAACCTGCCCTCCTAACCCTTGACCCTCCTAACCCTTCTCAACAATACCCTCATAACGAAGTGATTAACAGAGAACAATTCCATTGATTTGTTATCGCGGGGCCCTGCATATAGCGCGTGAGGACCCTTACATTTTTGTACACAGGCAAAATTAATAATACAACCTTAATATAACGGAAGAAGGTTAGTGGCAGTGCTTTTACATGGTATATATAAGGCATGTAGTAGGCAGGTGCACACAATGCTATCTATTTTTAAATCCTACTTAATTATCATTTCAAAATTTAAGGCAAATAAGATCAAGTCATTTTAATTAAAGCTAGCTTAACTAATTAGCAAATATTATTTAAATGTAGAAAAAATTTAGTCTTATATTCAAACGTGAAGTAGCGCATCCTTATTCTTTTTCTTAAGAACATTTAAAAATTAGCCATGCTTTTAAAAATTTGGGACATGCAATCCTTCCTTGGTTCACAAACACATACACATTTTTCATTCCTTCTTCTAACTCTTTCCATGTTTGTCTGAAAATATTTTAAACCACACCCACTCCCCACACGGAACCAAAAGAGATAACCAACCGTAAGAGTTAGCTAAATAGAAGAGATGTAATTAGGTAATTAATAGATTATTAAGAAATAGGCTGTTATTCTAGGAAATACATGAATTCACTGGCAATTTAGAATACTTGCTTTTAATCAATTTGTGACAAAAAAATCGTAGTTTTTGCACGCATAATAAATAAAATGGACATAGTGCACCCCTCAATATCACACATTTTCCCAAGTAAGTGACAAATTAACGAGACAGAAAACATTCAAGTATAAAAATTTTACAGTGGAGTTAGTATACAGTAGAGAAGGGGAAAAACCCTAGAGAGTCTTTGTGTTGAGTACAGTGCATGCTTTTAATACCTGCGGTGGTGAATAACTTTTATGTGAATACTTTGCTAACCAAGAGTGATAACTAACTAAGGCGATGGGGATTATGATAAGTGAAGCTGGTGGTAGTTTTGATTGCCCTTGTTTTCTTAGACGACGGTAGCAGGCTTGATTTCTTTGTTGACTACGTAGAAATGATACTTGTTGCCGAAAAGACCCCACACGACAGCAACATTTTCCACGATGATGTTAAAAGGGATGGTGAGGAGAGCTCCGATCAAAACCAGGCAAGAACGAGTCACACCCATCCGATGAAGTGAGAAGGATTTCATAACTCCGAAAACATACATGTAGATATTCATGGCTCCTATAAAGGCGCAGATTAAGTTTATAACCGCAGGACAAGGAATTGGGGCCACTACTGCTAGCACAATGTTTGAAGTACTCAAAGGCAAAGTGACCCAGGAGTAGAGGGAAATCGCCAAAAATATCTTTTTCTTCCATTCTATGGCCGAAGAGTGGACAACTAAGTAAATCCCCTGTGGAGTAAACAAAAATACACACGGTTAGAATTAAGAAATAACAAGGATTCACTTCAATATTATTAATCTTGTGCTGACGCTTTCTTATAAGTTATGAGCCCTTTTTTAACTCTGAATGCGGTTGAAAGAATACTTTTGGACGCTTTGGCATAAGTCGTTAATTATAATTTCTGAAAACTCTGCTCTATACTATCGAGCCCTCTGCAACTAACCCTTAAGGGATTTAAGGGATCCTACACTCTCCATCGTTTCATAAACGTACTTCAAAATTCTCAAATTAAACCGTAATAAAAATGTTTGCAAAGGGATTTATTGACACAAAAAGCCAAACAACTTTTGAACTTTTACGCAAGTTTTCTTTTAAATTACCTACACTCGTCCCCCTTGACACTTGAGTCATTTTTCCGAAATAAAGATAAATTCCACAACACTGATTAGCTCAGTCATTGTCATTGATAGCATTTCAATTATTTAAATAATTACTGCGTTTAAAGGGAAGAAAGAATGATGAAATGTGATAAAAGATAATGATGAGGATTTGTGAACGTGTAAAGTGAATGAACTTGTCTAAAGATAAGAACTTATCATCCTCAATTGTTTGAATAAAAACGAGTACGAAAGTGCTTGAAGTGATGATTCTCATGATTTAATGACTCATTCAAGGCAATTAAAATTCCCATGCACTTTTCATTGAATTCATAACTTGGGTTATTTAACTATTATAGAACTGATCGTCAACAAAACGGATAATAAAAAAAAACTGCCACTTAAGCAATTTGACGCAAAAACCTTATCTTCTGACTCACTCTTACTCATTCCTGTTAGTCTCGCACCAGCAATTCAATGACTCACTGCAATACCTACTCAATTAATTAACTAGGTGAAAGGATTGCTCAAAAATGCTGTTACATAAGTGATAAACGAATTTAGTAACATCCATCTCGTATCATTATTAAGGTGACCATCACAAGTCAAAAAAGCCAGGTATCAGAAAAGTTCAATGAAAACGGGAACACTTATGAGAAAGTGGGACATGTACGAGTAAACCGGGTCCCGTCTACTCTAATCCTAATAATTTGCTTCAAATGAAATTTTTATAACACTTTGGTACATGGGGGGGGGGGGCATTCTTTAATCAAAACATAACTCGGATTACCCGGACAAGTTAGTTTATATGTTTAAAACCGTTTTCATAAGTTATCCCTACCCTGGCTGCCTGGCCCTACCGACTCCATCGGAGTGCAAACGAAACAAAAGTGAAAAAGATATTTCACACACCTGCATCCATCGCTTTCGCTGCTGAAGAAAGTCCCACATAGTAAAAGGTGACTTTTCCCACATTTCTCCTTCGATGAAATTAAAAGAGTAGCCCTCTGAATAGGCCTTCATTCCAAAAAAACAATCCTCAGCCACGGAGCCATCAGGACCATTGTCAAAAGTTATCTTTTTCTCAGCTCCAGCCTAAACACCCAAATACTTTTATTTTAAACTGAACTTATTCAATCTCTAGGGCCATTTATAAATAAGTGCCACATACCTGAGTAACCACATAAGAACCTTTCCATGAGAAAAATGGTTTATGAAAAAGTTTAAACTGGGCTCGAAGTTTTCCCATATCATCCGCCACACGAAAACTGTCTGCCAATGTGGTGAACCAATTGACCACCTGTAACAACAATAGGCCTTAATCATGAGCACATGACAGAGATACGTGAGCCCTTAGAACAATAGCTGAGTGTGAGCCTTATTCATACCCTAATTAAGACTTTTAAACCCACCTGATCGTTAGCATAAGTGATAACTCCTTGTCCAAACTGATGCTTCCCATCGTAAACAAAGTTAAGGATCCCCCTGATGGAATTATCCGTAAGAATGGTCTCTTCATCAAGATGAACAATCCAATCAGTATCAGCCAAAATATTCACATCGCTCTCAAGACAATACTGGAGGGCCCTTGCTTTAAACAAGGCTCCTGACTTGGTAACATACGTAGTTGGAACAACAACTTCTCTCACACGTGTAAATTCACTCAATCCAGGAATCTTCCTGTCCGTCACAACTTCAAAAATAAAATTCTCCAGCCCAACATCCAAACACAGGTTTAAATTCCGAGTGACATTCTTCTTCACCAACTCTGGATAATCCCCCCTTGTCACCACTCGAATGCATATAAAAGGGGCTAGGAGGGGAGACCCTTTGAGGAGCACTTTTTCAGGAAATGCGTTGAATAATAAGAGACCCATGGCATTAAAGATGACTTGAGGAAGGGCAAGGAATGTTAAAAATCTTAGGAAATATAAGACGATTGTTGTAAACACTCCGTATCTTGTCCAAGGGTCGAAGAGATCTTCTCCTTCGCCAGAATTCCATAAAGGTAGGGCCCCCGTCCCTAGCTCAAAGGTTAGAACCAGCCCCGTGAGGAAGCAACAATGGGATAAGTGTTTTGTTCGACTAGACCACATTTTGACAGATTTATTGTCTATACGAGAAGGTCACTTTTTAATTAGTTAATTTATTTAGTAGTTGCGTGGAGGAGCTTCAGCCTCAACTTGGAATCCACGGAAAAGGCTAATCCATGATAGTGCTTGTGTTGGTGACCACGGTTGGGTCACAGGTTAAATATTTTTAAAAAACTTGAATAATTTGGAATACTGGGATGAAGGGTACTTTTGGAAGAGAGCTGCTCAGGTCGTCGGTCAATGCGTTGTCCTCCAAGTAGTAAGTCCTCTTTCCTGCCTAAGGCTGAGTACACAAACTGCCCCTGTTGAGTCCACTTATCTTTAGTGACAGTTGTACAGACTGTGAGTGTCAACTGTTGACTGTTGACTCAACTATTGACTGTTGACTGTGCAGCTGCTAACGGATGACCGTCTGTCTAGGAAGAGGATGGGGAAGTCTAGGTTTGAAACTTGGGTTCAGTCCGTCCAGTCCATCAATAAGTGTAAAAGGCTTTCGTCTGTCTCATCCCTTATTGTCTTTCTCGGACACCCTGCAAATTATTAAACAAAACACTTTCATTTTTTGTTATTGTTTTTATTTTCTGCATAAAGTATCCCGTTTTGAAAATGAGAAACGTTGACACTTCATAGGCCGTTTCACTTTTTTCTTCCATTACCTTTACATGCTTTTCCCCATTTTCATAGAAAATTTTGCATTACACAAAAAATTGAAAATTAATTATTTAATTCATACAAAAGCTGAAACACAACGTTGACGGTTGTCAGAGTTGTCACATTGCCCATAAAAAGTGCCTAATAAGAATAAGATTGAAGTCCCTATTTAAAGTTGCTAGCTGTGAGCTGGTCCTATAAGATGACCATCCCGGGTTTCACCCCACACACCCCTGTTCACTGTCCCGACCTCCCGAAATTGTCCCGGTTTCAGATAAAAGATAACCGCCCTGCCCGGCTATTTATTTAAGGGACTTAAACAATACCACGCTGTATTGGGACGAAGGGGTGTTGCATATTATGATGCTGGATGTATGAAAGGTCAAAGGTATATTATCAACAGATGCATAATTGATAATATGTAAATTAATGTTGTCCAGCATAGTTTAGTTATAATATAAATCACTTATAATTAAATTTGAAATTATACTCGATACTTTGATGCTCTTCAGCTGTCAGTGTTTAGTTAATGAATTTAAAGACGTAGGAAAAGGACCAAGTTCAAAGTGTATTGTGGGCTGGGGTGAGGCACAATCGATGTACATGTAGGGTAGGCGTAGCCAGGACAAGGACTACTTATTATCAATTTTGTATTTTGTTTAAATTATCCTTGGCCCTAACACTACACACTATAGACCATGGATTGTGATGGAAAATCCCTACAAGAGGTTTAAAAATCTACCATTACATTATTCGGTACTTTGTTTGTACTTAAAAGGGGGTGTTTCTAAAACATAAAAGTGAAAAGTGTCCCGGTTTGCTTTTTTTTGATGGATGCTCACCCTCAACACTCAAGCTGATGTTCAACGTTGATTTCCAAAAATAAATAAACTTCTCAAAATATTAATTTAAAAGAGAGGAATAAGATGACTCACAAAATAATGTTAGAGATGAAGATGAGCCAGAGGTCAAAGGTGTTTCCTCCTCACAGATGATGACTGCCAATTAATTATATGAATAGGAGTAAATTAAATTAAAAAATATTAATTGTTGAGGAAGGGTTGAGACGGACTACTACTTGGTGGTGATGGTGACAGAGTGACGACCAAGAGGAACTCACCAACTACAAATCCATTTCTCACTAAAACCAATAACAACTTCAATCTAGATTAAAAAAGAGCCAACCTCCCTGCTACACACCATAAAGTACATGGCCACATCCACTCCAACTTCTTATCCTGGAAAAAGAGCAAACTCTTATGAGGGGAACTCATTCCCAACATCCCAACATATATAAAACCCCTTTCACTCATTTTACAACTTTCAACAGTTTTTTTCCAAATATTGAAATAACATTAAAATAATAAGTAGCAGAGATAGCCAAAATACTGTATTTTAAAATACATTTGTAATGAAAATACAAAATACGTATTTTGTATTTTGTA
>JAQGBU010001916.1:0-11034 GCA_034698605.1 Isotoma decorata | reverse complement strand
AATAGAGCCCCACCCTTTTTGGAGGGTTGAAAAAATAACTCCCCATGGGGTTCTAAATCGCGTTTTACGGTAAATATTTCTTAATACCACGAATAAATTTTAAACGCTAGACCACTTTCTCTTTAACAATATTCGTATTAAATAATGTATGAAAATGAAATGTATTAGTAATTCGTATTCGTATTAAATATCGTAATTATATTTACCTAATTCGAATATTTAATTGACCTACAGGCCCACGGAGATGTATTTCGCTTTGGCAGATTGGAGCCTACACCACAACATACACACTTTCTCTACAAAATACTATGACTCGAAATGAAGTTATCCACCCAATCTTCAACCATCAGAACACTTTCCTCTCGAAAACCATTATTTCTGGTCTGTTTACTTCCGTTCAATATAGCTTGTTTCTTTTGCTTTAGAGCCTCAAAGCTAGAGCATTTCCATGTGCGTTTTTGGCAGAAAGTTTTGCTTTTGCAAATGCCTGACTGCAATTTTATAGTTAGCTGCGAAACTATGTGTAAAAAAAAGTAGAACAAGAGTTGCAATGATCAGAAAAGTGCTATCCAAATCTAGTATTGTGAATGCTTTCATTTAAGTTTGTTAGTTATTACTTTGAAGAGCTATTATACCATTTTTCTATCAGAATGGGAAAATAGAAAATTGGGGCTGCATTCGCTCCATAGAAACCGAGCAAGTGCACTATAAATGAGTCAATAAGTGAGGACTAGGTCAGTTTGGAAACCCTTTCAACATACTTTTTTACAACTTTTGCTGTCAACGCCACACGCTGACCTACTTTAATAGCTACAAGCAATTGCTGACGATGTTGAGAGAAAACATCTTGATAACTCAGTGGTATAAACTTCGACCTAATTATAACCCCGGCCCATGGGACTGAAGGATCTGCAGGGACCCTGGGGTTTTTAAATTTTTAATAGAATTCATAAAAAATAGATCTACTTCAATTTCTCATTTTTATTTCAATCATTCAAAAAACCAAATGCCGTAAAACTTTATTTAGAACCCCACGGAGAGTTAATATTAGAACCCTAAAAAAAGAGTGAGGCTCTAATCGGGAGAGCTTATAGTTTCCAACCCAATGCTAAAGAACTTTTTGTCTAGAAACCCAGTAATTTGTTAAATAAAAATCCAAATTTGCTTTACAATTTTTTATTTGAAACCTGAAAATATGGTTTTTAATTACCGTCTTTGTCGGATTAGAAGCCCCCCAATATAACTCTACTGGTTCTACATAATGTTTTAAATATTTACTCCTCCCCCGAAATACCCCTCCCCCATTAAAAACAGAACGATCTAAATAAACTAAAATTGACGGTATGAGTCAAGTGGTTGGCCCATGGGGTGCCAAAAATACCTACTAACCACGGAAATATAATCATATTTTGATGATTTTTGAAAGAAAGCTGAAGTTTGGCAGTAATTTAACGGGCTTGAACCTAAATCAATCTGTATAGGCACTATGTTAAGTCCTCATGGCTAAAACGGTAGGGGCATTGGCCTTGAGTCCAAGGGCTCGGGTTCGATCTCTACCTCTGTCGTGGGTAAGCTCGACTAATCGAACCTGGCTCGGTGTGTCCGCAAGGGCTTTAAGTACACGGGGTTCGTACCCGTGGAAGGTTTCACAGCAGGGAAATGCTCCTGAGACGGGCCCTACTTCACACCATAGGTATAGAGGCTAGAACGACGTCAACGGTTGAAAATCAGAACGGAAACTCTTCGGAGCTTTTCTGAACAGGCAAAAAGACAGTAAAAAGGATTTTTAAGAATTTTTTCAGTTTTTTGTGAGGAAAGTTATTTTTTTCAGTAAATTTGAAAAAACTTGATTTGAAACATTAACTCATTCCCCGGAATAGAACGCCTCCCTATTTAGAAGGTTTAAAAATTAACTCCACCGGGGGTTCTAATCCGATATGCATTTTCAATTTTCCCAAATTGAATTTTTTACGTTTTATATTTCTTGAATGGGGCTGTATTCCGGGGAGGGGAATAAAATTTTTAAAGCCAATGGCCAATTCTCGGAAGTTATTTATGGAGGACTTTATTGTGAGATGGTTTTAAAATTGAGTTTCAAGGTTGATAGAATGAAGTGTATCAGGGAAAAGGCCAAGTTAAAGGTTATAAAAAATCACTGACGCAGTAAAACTTCCGAAGAAAGATCGTCAGATTTATCTTGGTTGAGCATGGAAAGGTTGATACATTGATTCAATGATCGACAAGTTCGCAAAAACTAAAGCAGCGCGACTTCCCATAATATGAATCAACATCATTAAAAAACTTGAACATGGAATAAAGTTATAAAAAAGTTAAGGGATCGGGTTGAGTGAAAAGTCAATTAACTGCTTATCATTAAAGTGAAGGAAAGGTACAATTCAAAAATTATTCCTACAAAACTATTATACCTCACGTATTCTTTTTATTGTTCTCTGGGTCAATAATATTGAAAAAATGATATTGAATTCACAAGTGAACATGCTGTAGGGTCGATACTCGGGTATGTACTACCACTTTGATTCAAAAGAGTAAATGATTTAAGGAAATAGGGCTAAATTAGGAAAGTACGTTATGAGTTATTCGACATGACTGTGAAATCAATTTCCACAAAAACTCTACACTTGAATTCTGATCCTCTGTCATTGTTCAGTGAAACAAGGTTCGTAAACGGGATTTGGGCATTGCCTTGGAATTCAAAAAATATTTATTCAGGGAAAAAGTTTGGGCCCGATATCCTGTAACTACTTCACAGTGGTTTGATGGACCTGAAGCCAGCATTTCAAGGCAATAGGTATAAACTATTTCAAGTTTTATTCGAGCCTTCTTGGACTTGTATATGTTTAATGTTCAAGCATAAATGTACGTGGGTGTACAAGTATACAGTAGTGGTAAGTTTTTGAAAACAATAAGTGAATGACGTGCAACAGTTTGTGGAGCCGTCACGTAGAATGTTTGAAACGATATAAATAGACGATTGGGGGATTTAAATAAATCAGCTTATATCGAGTGAGTGAAGTTCACTGCAGTGAAATTATACTTAGCGAAACATTATATCGAGTGTTAGGTATAATTACTTTATCAAAGTTGACTCTTACGAAAATGGTAAAATAATATTTGTGTTCAAAGCAAATTTGGCCCACTGCAGCAATGTGAGGAGCAGTTTTTTAGACCGAATTAAACCTTGCAAGAAGTGTGTGTGGGTATCGACACAGCTCCCAAGAAACTTGCGGTCTGTCCTGAGCTGGTATGGTAAGTAGAATCTGGCACTACAACGATTTGATGAGTAGTGTTAAACCCGAATGTAAGTACCAGACTTATGAACGGCCCACCTTAACAATTAGGGGAAAGTATGGGACCGTTTATAAGTTGGTACGGAAGAATGTCGTAAGTACTTCTACAAACAATTTGGGGGTGTTAGAAAATATACGGTTTTATTATAAAAACAATTTGTTTATATAAACATTTAAACAAGGATATGACCTTGAGTTATTAATTAGGTTAGTCGGTTAATAGGGTAGTAGGTCAATAGACGAATCATCATTAATAATACATGTTTACTGTGAAAGATGAGTCACATTAGAAATAGAATATAATGTTTAGAAATATACATAAGTTTATACGTAATAAATTTATGGTAGTAAATCTATGTTATGCAGTAACATTGTTTAAGGTAATATTATGCGAATATGGACACTTATCCAAAGTGAGTATTGTATGGTAGAATACTTTATACTAAGTTTTTATTAAGATAATAAATTCCTTAAATACTAAAAATTACAAGGTTAATAAGCGTGTCATAGGGAAATATTCTCTAATATTACAGAATTAAAATAAAAAATTTGAAGAACTTCAGATAAAATTTAAAGGGAAGATGGGACATTATGTACGACCATGCAAAAACGTCATAGGCACTGACATTGAATAAATTATTAACAATGTCTATTAAAAGAACGAATTTTTATTTTTGTTATATAATTAGTCTGATTAAGCATCAATAATTTCCTTGAATTTCTTAAGGGAAGGAACTAATACATTATTTACCAAAGAAACGTTTTATGATTTAAATACCATAAGTCGCCTACTTCTATATTTACAAAGGAAAGGAACTAATAAATTTATACATTAATAATCATGTTAAAATTGTCATGTTTACAAACGTAAACATTCCCTCGCAATGAAGTACTAAGACTTCGTTTAAATTCACTTACCCCCGTTGGTGGAGGGTTCGTATTCGTTGTCGTCTTTATCAATGACGAGATCGTCACTTAAAATATTGGTTTGAGTAATAATAACTCGTTCCAATAGAAGGAGTGCTGATGATGATGGGGCAAAGGGATCTTCGTTGTACTCCGTTGGGGGAGATACGAATCCCGGAGATGCGAGGAGAGATGATGACGAAGGTGGTGATGGCTCAAAGAAGGCCGGAGAATAATATGGGAAATCGTATTGTAGTTTATGGAAGGACATTCGTTGTATCTCAGATGGTCACAGGGGGGCCGAGAAACCTGAATCTGATGATTTGAAATCCGCAGAAACTTAATAAGAATGTTGGAGAATAAGGATTGAACATTGGGAAAAGAACTGTGGTGAACTTGAAGTTGAACTGTATGTAGGTGAATTCGCTCTTAAAAACGGGGGAGTTTGTACATTCAGGTGAATATGGTGAGTATTCCGGTGATCCTGGGTAATCCGACGAGAGAGAGATGGGGTGATAATCTAATGCCGTTAATTCAGGGTAATAATCTTCTGACGATATTGACGCTGTGGAACCATAGCGATATGTGGTGTCATCGTCCGAGTAGTATAACATAATCAAACATTTCGATGGCTTCGTCGTCGATGATTTCGTTTGGATGAACCATTGGAATTTGGTGGTTTAAAAACTTCTAGAACTGTTTGAGAATTAGAGAGTAGGTAGATCGAAAGAGGTTATTTGGGATTGATAAAACTTGTTGTTTTTAATTTTATTTTTATAAAACCATACGGAAAAAAGGTAAATGAAATGGAAATGAACTTGGATAAATTATAAGAGGACAAAGTCAGTGTTACGTAGCGGTTTGTTGGCAAAGATAAAGCTCAGACAAATTTATTGAAAACTGCCCGCAACATTTTGATAACTGTTATGTAAGTGATAAATACCACAAAGAGTACAGTCAAACCTCGTTTGCGCCGGAATTGTATATTGCTACCATATAGTCATAGCAATGAGAATCCCGAAAACAAAGCCAGTTCTGGTTCTTGGGCGAAGACTGTTTTTTCCTTTCTAATGTCCATGTGCTGCAGATACTGCAAATGTCCCGTAATGTGTAAGGGTAATGTTGCTTTTTGCCCTTGACTGTGCATTGTAAGCTTATATCAGATTCATCCCTATTTGAGAAGTCGTAAAGCTCAGGGTGACATGCAGAGGTGTGAAAAATCCGACAGAATGGCATTCGATTGATGCACCTGTTGATCGTCCTTCTTTTTGTCCATGTAAAAACATGGTTGGTCCACTGAGGCAGGAGTAACATCCTGTGAGTTGGATGAATCGTCGGCCACAGTTACTGTCGATTTATGTACTATGTGTCACTGCATTAAAGACAACAAAGTGCTTACTGAGTTTGATTATCACAGTGCACATCCAACTGTCCCGAGATTTGAGATTACGGACCAGAATTCGGGCACTACAACAATTTGAGGAGTATAGTTAACCCGAAAGTCCGAAAATGTATATGCAATTTATTTGAGGAAACCTTAACAAATTGAGGAAAGAGTGAAACCGCTTTAAAATGCAGGAGTAATAAAAAAACGATTTGAGGATGTAAATAAGACTCGATTTGTTAATGCAAAAATTTGGCTTTTTATATTGGACCCCAACAGATCTGATCCGTTATGCTTTAACGTAAATCAATAGATTGTAGTTAATCTTAGATGAAAAAAATGTGTTAAATCATAAGTATAGTGCTATGAGAAAATGGGAATCAGGCCATGAAGATGATGAAGAAAAAACGTTTACCTAAGTTAAACAATTAATCATAATATTATCCTGTGTCCCAATTCGAACGGGGAGATGATGAGGAAATCAATAACACTTATACGGAAATTATATGTTTAAATCTAAATTAAAGTACTGATAAGAAAATTACATGTTAAAATCTACATGCAAATACTAATAAGGAGGTTATATGTTTAAATCTACAAACATCTTTATTCTAATGATATACCTTAATATCTAGCATCTGTGGTTAAAAATATATCTTATATTCACCATCTTTGTTATACATTAACATTCCAATAAACATGTGTGCATAGAATTTTTAAATATACCGTCGTGTTTTGGGAAGAGGCACATAGTGTTCGGTCTCCGACTCTGAGTCGGCAATAATGATAGTTTCATAACTTGCTTCCGCTTAGGTTTGGTTTCGAGTCCGAATCGATTACGATTTTTCAGGTGATGGAGGATAGACCTCACATACCAAAGGGGCCGCAGATCCAAAGGGTGCACAATTCAACTCCGGAGATGGACATCGAATCCACAGGTTCTTCCAGGGTTGTATCCTGTGTTGAATATTGTTGGCAATCCCATAAGGCTGTCGAAAAATTAATGTAAAAGTCAGATTGGGAAGAAAGTTTTCATTGTCCGACTTTGAGTTGGAAATCGTGATGACTTCATAGTTTGCTTCCGAGTCCGAGTCGATAATGAAAACTTCCGGCGAGGGAGGATGGACCTCACAAGCAAATGGGGCCGCAGGTCCGAAAGGGCAAAAGTTGATCTCCGGAGATGGAGGGCGAAACGATAAATCCATCGGTCCTTCCTGAGGTGAGTCCTGTGGGGAATATTGGGGGCAATCTCACAAGCCTGGCGAAAAATTAATGCTAAAGGTTGGAGTCCTGGTTGGGGACGAATCTATGGACACGTCCGAAGAAAAAGGCGAGTTGTCCAATCTGTAATCGTTGGCATCTATGGGAGAATAGTCGTCCTCATAGTGTGGTGATACCGGTGACATCGGTGAGAAATATGCTTCCTGGAGGAAGGATGGTGAGGACGGTGGCGTTGGGGAATATCCAGGTGAACTCAAAGGTGTTGGACGATCATCCGGTGAAAGGGGCAAATTCCCTATTGATTGGGTCTCGTCATCTGAATCCACATAATCGGGCATTTCTCGAGCTTCGTTTCCGATGAATTGATTTGGGTGACTCATCGTAATAGAATTGTTTGTAAGCGAAAAGGGAGTTGGCTTATTGGATAACAGATTTCTTTTAGTACAGGCAAACACTTACAGGATGCTCAAGCTACTTAGAGTGATTTGAATTGTGTTCCTTGCGTCGTTATAATATGGAAGAAGTGGAGGCAAGAAAATCCGTAATACTAGAAACTTAGTAAAGATTTTGTCCAGTGTTCTAATTGTGGTCTGTGGTCTAATCTATATGCAGCATAAATTAATTCACTATTCTACTTCCTACGTTAAATTCGGCGAGGAAATTTTGTTAAGAAGTGCAGGTATCTACACAGGTCACAAATGAATTCGCCGTCTGTCCTGAGCTAAGATGTAAATGTGAGTGGGGCACTGCAGCAGTTTGAGGAGTAGTGTGAAAACCCGAAATATGTAACGAAATTAAGAGCGGTCCACCTTACAATTTGAGGAGAGTGTGAAAACCGCCTTCTTAGTCGTTGGTTAATTAGTTGATAAGCATTTAAGACAAAACATTTGGGGATGTCAAAGAAATACTACGTTTTTATTTAGCATAATAATTTCCTTTTATACGAATTGAAACAAAGAAATAACCTTGAGTTAATAATTAGGTTACTAGGTTAATAGGTCGTGACTAATCGTAATTAAGTCATCATTAAAAATACATGTCTACTGTGAAAGATTAGTCACAAAAATACTTTATTTAGAAATAAAAAAAATTAGAATAATAGAAGTATATTTTACAAATGCTTTCATAGAAGTAGAAATATATGTTATAAATGCTTTCATAGAAATATGAGTAATGATCCATCCTCCAGGGGGCAACGAATAGCTTTTAAAAGTCGTCTTTCCTTTGTAGGGGGTCCATCCTCGTCATCAGAATCCTCAATAGTAATGCAATCAATAGGCCGTTTGTAAGTTGTGGTGATTTCTTCCTCAGTGTTCGAGTTTAATAAGTCGATTAGTTCATATTGTTGTGGAACGGGAATTTCCCAAGGTAAGGGAGACAAGGATAAACCACCAAATGGGTCTTTATTATACTCCGGCGCTGGAGGGACGAATCGGATGGAAGCCAGGGTGGAGGGGAAAACACCATACCAAAGTCTGGTGTTGCAGGATTAAAGTCCAATTCTGAAGATGTGGGTGTGTCCCACGGAAATAGAGAGTAGTCCTGCGTTGAGTACGGTTGATACTGGAGGGAAGACCAGGGCAGGGTGCCTCATCAAAGTTAAACAGTGCTGGTGAGTATGGCGCTGATTCGAACCGTGGAGATGAGCACGGAGTGGGAGAGTGGCCGGATGACGTAACACGGTAGTCCTGAATTTCGTCTGAAGAACATACTTCGTCTTCAGAATCCACGACATCATGCTTCAAACTCATTAAAAAGATGGGCGATAATGACTTTTGTGGCTTGATTTATAAGACTTTAAAAGTTAAGAACTTAAAACTTACTAACTATGCTTATAAGGCTAAAGAGTCTCACCTATTTGTGAAGATTACTGATAGGTTTTTAAAAGCAGAGAATTAGTGATTTGTATCTATATGAAGAAGCGGAGGAAATTAATTCCAGAAATTCGGGTAACATTAGTTAAGCCTAGCTAGTGTTTCAAGTGTGGTTTTGTGGTTTGTCTGGCACTGGGTCAATATATTCGTATATGTGTAGTTCTGTTAAATTGATATACGTGTAGGTATGACACAGGTCACAATAAACTCGCGGTCTGTCCTGAGCTAGTTATGTGGTATGTAGGATTGAGTTACTACAACAATTTGAGGAGTAGTGTTGAACCTACCTTAACAATTTGGGGAAAGTATGGAACCGTTTATGTCAAGAATACTTCAATTTTACTGTGCATAAACATTTCTTCTTATATAAATTTGAGGCCACTGGAGCGTGCGAAGGTTGAGGGGAAATGCCAAAGTCTGGTGTTGCAAGTGAATAGTTGATCTCAGATGAAGTGTGGATGTTTTACGGAAAGCGCGAATAATCCCGAGTTGAAAATGGTTGATATTGTGGGAAAGAGGACTACCAGGGTGCCTCTGCGAAATTAAAGGGACATGGTTCTGGCGAAAATGTAGCCGGTACGTAGTCAACAGACGTCCACGGAGTGGGATTGTAGTCCTTTGACATTGGTAAATATCCAGTTGCAGTGACACAGGAGTCCTATATTTCTTTTGAAGAAGACACTTCGCCGTCGGAATCCACAAAGTCTTGAACTTCGATCGCCTCAAAATCAATAAAATGATGGGCCATGATGACTTTGGCTTATGGAACTAGTAGAACCTAACTTAACTTCCAACTGAAGAACTTCAAATTTTTAACAATATTCATTAGGCTAAAGAGTCTCAACTATTTGTGGAGAGTACTAATTAGCTTACAAATCTGAAAATTCTTAAATTCCTAAATCTGGAAAATCCTAAATTTATGAAATAAATTTCCTGAATTCGGGTAAACCTTAATTAAGTGATAGTCCAGTGTTCCAATTATGATTTTGTGGTTTATCTGGCACTGGGTCAGTGTTTTCATAGCTGTCCAGTGAAAATAACAAAATTAAATTATTTTGATCAATCAGTAACTGCAGCGATGTGGTCACTACTCCGTAGGTCAAGATATTACAGCTAAGCAGGATTAAACCCCGTAAAATCCAAGTCTATTAATTGCTGCCGTATAATGAGAATAACGGAAATCCAGAAAACGGGCCTACGGTTGGTTCATAAATTATGAACGTTTTTGAATGTTTGGTGTCCGAATCTTGTAAATGTTGACGATGACCAGTGGATATGTATTTGCAATCTACCCTTTTCATACTTCACTGTACACTGAAGGTCTACATCCGGTTGATCCATGTTCATCACAATTGGTGAGATTGTCAGATTCATTGTCACGTGAAGCAGAGTAAATAATTCTAACAAACGTTATTTGATGGTGGCAGTAGTTGATCCTTTTTCTGTTTGTCCATGGAGAAATAAGACCGATCGATTTGGACAGGAACAACATCCGGTGACTTTAACAAATTGGATGTCTCAATTGACTTTTGCACTGGTTTAGTACTATAGAGGTCTTCTGTACTGATCTGGAATTCCAACATGGTCGTAACTTAAGAAGTCTTCAAAGGGAGCAATTACATCACTAAGAAATTTTATTGGAAGTTTATTTAGACGATTATGGACTAAGTTGTTGATAACAACAAAGTGGTCACCATAAACGACTGAACAACAAAGTGTACGAAAGTACAGCAAGGAGTCCTGAGCCTTTGGTGTGGTAAGTAGAATCGGGCACTACAACAATTTGAGGAGGAATTGACAGTTGTATGATGCTATGATATGTTATGAATGCTGGCCCATAAGAAACAATTTGGGGATCTAATGGAAAACAGTTAATCAATGCAATGGATAGCGGGGATTGAGTTTTCAAATGATAACTGATTTTATTTATCAAAATCTTTCCCTTTTTATAGGGGAATATGTGAAACATTATTTGTGAAACGTTTTATGTTAATTTAATTTATAGATATAAGATTCCAAAACATGACATAGTTTTAATACCAATATTTAACCACAATAAATCGTATATTTTACTCTAAATAAGTTTGACCACGAAAATATGAGCAATAGTTGTATAACATTTTTCCTTTAGCTTACTTTAAATCATCTTAATGCATAATAATAATAAATATTATTTAAGGTAACCTAGATAAACACGTTTGGACTAAACTAGTTTACTTATTTGTAAAACGTTTGAAATGATACAAATCAATAATTTTAATCAATAATTCTGGATGCATACGCATCCATCCTCCCGGGCAGAAGAGAAAACTTATTCAAATCTTCGTACCTTGGGCAGGGG
>JAQGBU010001915.1:0-11036 GCA_034698605.1 Isotoma decorata | reverse complement strand
TAAAAGTGTCACTGTGGTGAAGTGAGTTTCAAAACATTTCTTGATGTTTCACTTCTACACTTTAACCCATTGGTAAATGTGACACTGTGGTGAAGTGAGTTTCAAAGCATTTCTTAATGTTTCACTTCTAGACTCTTACCCATTGGTAAAATTGACACTTCATCACATCTGCACTTTGAGTATTTTTTTGCCTTCACCATCTGCTGAAATGAATGTCTCTCTCTGCTCAACTCTTGTTGCTTTTCATGACTTAATACTTTCTTGCTTTTTTATTCAATGTGTCACTTTTTCAACTTTTTTCTTAAATTTTTGAAATTTGCAAACTCTTTTTGAAATGGACTTTTAAATACATTTCATAAAAATAAAAAAGTTTCAAAAAAATTTCAAAAATTTGAAACTTTTGAAAAAAAATTTTTTTGATGGGGTTGAACTTCTCTCAATTTTTTAAAAAATCATTACTAAATGTGTCACTGTGAAGAAACGCTACCTTTACTAAGCCAATACGCTGTTTACTCCCCTACTTCCATCTCCGATACTTCTATAAATCCGTTGCAATGGTTTATTTTATGTGAAATGATGAAACGCTTACGGTCTTGAAAGTAGTCAAATCAACGAAAGAAATATGCTATGACATAAAAGTAAATAAAACTCAAGTAATTCCGTTGAATTAAAAATAAAAGTTATCGAATTATTAATAAACCAACAACATTAAGGAACTTGACTCAAATTAATAAAAAGACAAAACAAAGTCTTAAATCAACTCCCATAAAAAACAGTTAACAGAAATAACGTTAAAACTCTTACAATTACCATACTGACACGGGTACAATTTACTAACTTCATTCAACTTCTCGTTCTGAACTGAAATCACAAATAAAACTATTCTCGCTGAGTGACGCTTTCCGGTACGATTTCCTAACCGTCTTCAATTTCTCCTTTTCTTTCACATCTTTACAATTCAAAGAGTTAGATAAATCTATAATCTTTTTGCTCTCCTTCTCAATAAAACTATTGACAACTCCAAATTTTGCTCCACTTTGGGCATAGTTAGCATCATCCTTCCGACGGGCCAGCGCATTAAGCAAAACTAGAGTCTCAATCACTGGCGCATTGTCTACGAGATACTGCAACTCCTTAGATTTGCAAAAAAAATCCTCGATTGTTAAGGATTTCAGAGACGTTGAGTTAATCTGATTCAAGTTTGTTATCCAAATTCCTTCTTTTACTTTAGGTGTAGCAGGTGCGCCATGATAGGTCAGCTGATTCTTCAAATTTAACTCTGTCAGATTAATAGCATCTCGAAACACCTTAAGGTCGAGAGGTATCCAAGTTCTCTGATCATCACCTGCATTCCAATCCCTCCCATCATCTTCAACTGATGAAATCACACGAAGAACTACCTTAGTGAGTGTGGAGGAACTTGAAACAATTCCACCAGAAATAGCAGGAAATGGAAAACCTGTAGGACCCACACCTCCACGAGCAAATCCGTTAACATATAAACTGATCAACTTTTTCTGCCTCTCGATGATGGGAATCCACAAGCGGAAATATTTAGGCGGGAAAATCAGTTTCAACGATTCGAGCTGCAGGTGTCCATCGCACAAATCCCATTTAACTTGGTCAGGTAAATCAAAGATAAGTTCTTGTTGGAACTCAGGTAAATCCCGTTCTTCATCAAAACCATTAACGCCATAGTATTTTTGTATACAACGTTTTAAGAGTATGTCTGTGATTAGCCAAGAACTTGAAAAAGTTACCATACGCCTCAATCATCAATTTCTCGTTTAAATAATTGATATGTAAATGAAGAGTGTCGAGCTTTGGAAATCGATGGGAAAATAAAATTTCCAAATTATTATCCATGGTGCACCTTGTTTCTCCAATATGAAGTTTTTGCAGCATTGGAAATGAGTAACGCTCAGTTAAAATGTGGTTACGAAAATATATCGTATCGAATTGAAGAGATTCAACGTTAGGTTTGATTTGAAGGAGAATGTCACGTGCATTTTCAATATTTAATTCAGGTTTATCAGGACCTTCATAAGACGACGGCCGATCGCAAAATTTAAATTTTTTTACGGTTTCGGGGTAAGCTAGAGAGATATTCTCTTTAGAGGAGTTTTTGTGGAAAAAAGAGAGGACACAGGAAGTCATCCTTTGGTCCAGTTTTCTATCCAGCAATTCGTCATCTTCTTCTAAAAGAATTGTGTCCTCCATAGAGCATTGTTGGTCGAATGAGTCCCTCCACTGTTTCCAAACCGTTCGACACAGAGTGAGATGCTTTTCAAAATGAATTAAAAATGGTTCTAGTAAAGACCGTATTAATTTCTTACCTCACCTTCATCTGGAAAGTCAACATTTTCGGCCATTTTCAGTGTTTCTAAAGATGAATCGGCAGCCGTTGCGTCCCTTATTCTAATAAAAGAGGAAAATGTTTTAATTCTTTCAATACAGTAATTTTTTATTAAATTTTATAACCAATTTTTGAATTACCTTTTGCAACTTTAATTAATAAAGTCTGTGAATATTTTCGAAATAAAAAAATGTTTTTTTTTGTTAAAAATTACTGCTTCCAAGTTGATGAGAGGATGGAGAGGGAATGACACGTAACGAGGTATTTTTAGAGAGACAAAGAAAAATTCTTGAACTATTATCAGGTAGGAAGGTCGTGATTTTTCATCGTCTATTCAAACATAAAAAAAGAGAGAAAGTGTGTGGAGAGGTTCAGCCTGAAACTTTCATTTTAATTATCAAGTAGATACCTAAAAAAATACAATATTTTTACTTCCTCATTCCTAAAAGTATCGAAAGTATCCTTCGTAAAAGCGAAGACGCCGAAAAATATATTTAGGGATGATGAACAAAGAGCGTGATACGCTCATGATGTACAAGTGAAAAGATCTTATCTTAAGTTTCTGGGTGACACTATTTCTCGGTCCATTTTGCCGAGTTAGTTTAGCGTAAGCTGACCATTTTTCTTAACTCAAATGTAGGATTATATACCAACATTTTCATTTAAACCTAGGTCTTGCCCATAAGACATATTATGTTAACCGAATGCCGGTAATTAGCGGTTGCACATTAGCTACATTTGCCACTCTGAACATTAGCGGCTTCGAAAATTAAAAGTAATAAGCAGTTGTGGTTTCGACTATAAGCTTAGTCCTAGCCATGCATGGAAGGAATAAATCCTTCCAAGCTGGAATATCCAGTCATAAGCGAGAGAACGTTACTCTCGTACCCTATGTTGCGTCTAGTGCAAAATGCAGTCAAATCTATACATCCTAAACGTGGATTGTTTCATTATTACTATTTCATTATTATTTCATTACTGCAATTTTTGGAATTAGTAAATGATTTCTAACATATAATTTTTGCTACAACTTATAAATAATTGCTTCCAAGTTGATGCGAGAAGAGACACTGAACAAAGTATTTTCAGAGAGACAATGACATTTCTTGAAATGTTCTCAGGTGAAAATGTCTTGATCCTGTTCCTGATCACCTATTCAAACAAAAATCTAAAACAACAGAGATAGTGTGTGGAGACTATCTCTGTCGGAGTCTTTCATTTGCATTTTCAAGTAGATACCTCAAAAGAGACAATATTTTTACTTCCTCATTCCAAAATTATCGAAAAATCTCTATAAAAGGTAAGACGACGCAAACATTATCCAGGGATCATGAACAAGGAGCGTGATACTTTTTTGATAAATTTGCCCTAAATGGTGATTGGTACAATAATAAATTCTTGGATGACTGATTTTTGGTAGACCGTCGTTTTTACCGAGTTCAGTTTTAAATTACAACTCCTTAAACAAACCCAGGAACCTTTGCAAATAGCTTTAGTGTTACACATAAGAGGTCAGCCCCCAATTTGCCCCCTCATATACAGCATGAATTATTAAGTATCATTAGATACTTTATGTGAACGTTCATGGTGTCCGACGGTGTCCGTCTGGACTCTCATAACTTTCGACAGGGTCAACATTTTCAAGTTCTGTTTTCAGAAATGGGTTTATAGGGTAAAAAAACGGTTCAAGTTCGAAGATGGGCCAAATCGGCCACACCCCCAAATTTAAAAAAATAAAAACCCAAAACGCTGACATAAATGTATAAAAACATGTTCCATATTGCCCCGGTCTCTCATTGCTGAAAACAGATTGAATGTCTCTTCAACCTCCAACTTTTCACAAAACAATTTTTCTGAGCAGATGAACATCATGCTCGTCACTTTCAAACGTTCAACACAACGTTTTCAATTTGATAAAGATCATCTAACGATACTTTTTACATCCATTGTCATGGTTTATTTATATTTATTTTTCCGTTATGACTATGAGTGAAGGTAAACTGACACAAAAATGGCGTGGTTCAAAACTGTTTGCTCTCTATATACATATTCAACTTTGTACATAATTATTAACCAATAAAACTTTAGGGAAACAAATTCCAAAATGCCGTAAAAAATTATCATAATTCATGGCCAAAAGCTTTAGAGGAACATGCAAAAGCATTTTGCTGACTTGTTTGGGATAATGTAGTCAAACTTTAACGCTGAATTTTCTTATGTGAAGAGTGACGACTCTAGCATTTGTAGGGTAAATTTCCGAAAGACATGTAGTAGACACAAAAATAATGCAATGAGATGAAAATAAGAAATAATTTCATAATTATCTACATGAGTATCTAAAAAAACACCATATAAATAATTAACATTAATTTCTAATTAAACTAAAAACATCCCTCAAATTAATTAAAAGACTAAAAAGGAAGGTTTAAAGTTAGGTTAATTAAGGGGATAAGGACTTAGGGAAAACGACCTAATTAGTGACGTTGGTTAGCTCAAAAACCCCACCGGTCTTCAAACTAAACAGCATTTGGAACATCACACGCAGTAAACTAAGCCTACGCCATGGCAAATGAAATTCGAAGCCAGATTGTGTAAAATAATTATGCTTAGTTTTGTTTGTTTAGCTTACACTTGGCTCAGACTAAATCAATTTAAAATTAAGCTCACCTATTTTCCTTAATGACTTGAGAACCATGTGAGAAGGTGTGCCACACAGAAAAATGCATTAGAATGAAAATAAGAGTTAAATTATGACGGGCTGGAGAATTAATTTAAACCGGCTTAATCATATAATAAATTAATTGTTTATGTCCTTCTAAAAGCAGTGAAATCAATGAAAGAATAACAAAATGAAATAGGAGCAAATAAAATTATCAAATTATTATTCAACCAAATCTCACCAGTTAAAGAACTTGACTCAAATTAATCAAACGACAATAAAAACAAAGTCTTAAATCAAATCCCATCAAAGAAAACACAGTTAATAGAAATTACGGTTGAAACTCTCACTATTGTCATTATCATACCAATACAGGTACAACTTCTTAACTTCATTCAACTTTTTGTTTTGTTCCGCATGTTCATAATTGATAGATTTTAAAATGTAGATCTGCTTTTTGCTCTTCTTCTCCACAAAACTCTTGATAATTCCTCCGTGAACTCCACTTTCAGCATACTTTTCACTAGTTCTTGGGGCCATCACACCAACCAAACCTATAGTCTCAATAACTGGTGCATTGTCTATGAGAATTTGCAACTCCCCCGACTTGCAAGCAAAGTCGTAGATCCGTAAGGTTTTCAGAGACGTTGAGTTAATCTTATGCAAGTTTGTTATCCAAGGTCCTTCGTTTACCTTAGGCCAAGGTGTTCCAACAGCCCATGTCTTATTATAATACTTGATCCCTTCCACGTCCAACTCTGTCAGATTGGCAGCATCCCGAAACACAGAAAGGTCGAGTAGGGTCCAATCCAAACCATCACACGTGACAGGTGAAAGCTTATGAAGAAGAACCGTCCGGAGTGTGGAAGCGTTTGATAAAATTCCAGGAGAAATTCCAGAAAATTGGAAACCCATTGGATTCTCCCAGGCTGAAGTATTATATTCGATTCCGATAGTTAAGTTAATCAATTTTTTCTGATTTCCGATGATGGGAGTCCACGTGGGGAAATATGTAGGGGGAATAGAAAGTTCCAAGGACTCGAGATGACCTTTGGAAAGACTGGCTTTCACTTTCTCAGATAAATCAAAGGCAAGAGTGGATTCAGGTAAGCCACGGAGGAATGTGAAACGCGAATGACAATTCATTTTTATGTGCACCCGTTTAAGAATTTGTCCGTGATTAGCAAGGAAATTTAAAATGTTTACCCAAGCTTCATCCATCAATGTCCCGCTCGAATACCATAAATGCAGATAAAGACTGTCGAGTAATGGAAATTGATGTGAAAACAAAATTTCTAAATTATTATTCATGATATCCTTGAATTGTCCAATATGGAGTTCTCGTAACTTGGGGAATTGGTAAATCCCGGGTAGAATGTTGTTGTTAAAGTAGATCGCAGCAAATTCGAGATGTTCAACGAAAGGTGCGATTTGAAGGAGAAGGCCACGTGCATTTTCAACATTTAGTTCATCTTCATCAACTGAATGAAACATTAAATCCCAAAATGCAAATGATTTTATGGTTTGTGGGTGAGTTAGGGAAAGGCTGGGGGTGGTTTTTTGAAAGAAAGAGAGTTTGCAGGAAGTCATTTTTAGCTTCAGCTTTCTATCTAGGAATATGTCCTCTTCTTTTAAATGAATAGACTTCTTCATGGGGCAGTGTTGGTCGATTGTGTCTCTCCACTTTGGGCAAACCTCTCGACACGGAACAAGATCCTTTTGGGGTAAGTTGGACAGGATTTTGGTCAGAACCTGTTAGCAATTAGAATACACTTGACGTTTTTCACATGGGACAAAATGGGAATAAAATTAATAAAAACGGCTCTAAAAATAAGAAAGAACACAATAATATAATTTTCTTACGTCTTCCGGAAGGTCGTTAATATGTTGGGTCATTTTTGGTTGCACTGAAGATGAATCGGCAGCCGTTGCTTTTCTTAGTCTAATAAATAAGAGGAAAATAATTATCTTATTCTTTCCACTATGAATTTAGTAATTTTTATTAAGTCAAAGGAATAGTTACTTACATTTCAGCCATCCTGCAATCCCAACTAATGAAATCGGTGGATTTTTGGAATTTATAAAAATGATTTCTAAAATATAGTTTTTGCTACAACCTATAAATAATTGCTTCCAAGTGGATGAGAGAGGAGACACTGAACCAAGTATTCTCAGAGAGGCAATGACATTTCTTGAAATGTTATCAGGTGAAAAGGTCGTTATTCCTCATCATCTATTCAAACAAAAATGTAAAAAAAACAGAGATAGTGTGTGGAGACTATCTCTGTCGGAGTCTTTCATTTGAATTATCAAGTAGATACCTCAAAAGACAATATTTTTACTTCCTCATTCCAAAAGTATCGAAAAATCTCTATAAAAGGTAAGACGATGCAAAATTTATCCAGGGATCATGAACAAGGAGCGTGATACTTTCTTGATAAAATGGTGATTGGTACAATAATAAATTCTTGAATGACTGATTTTTGGTAGACCGTCGTTTTTACCGAGTTCAGTTTTAAATTATAATTCCTTAAACAAACCCAGGAACCTTAAATATCTTTAGTGTTACACAAAAAATGTCAGCCCCCTCATATACAGCATGAATCATTTTATAATTATTTTTCGGTTATGACTATGAGTGAAGGGAAACTGACACAAAAATGGCGTGTTTCAAAACCGTTTGCTCTCTCTATATATATTCAACTCTATACATAATTATTAACCAATAAAACTTAAGGGAAAAAAATTATAAAAGGCAGTAAAAAATTATCATAATTCATGGCCAAAAGCTTTAGAGGAACATGCAAAAACATTTTTCTGATTTGTTTGTGACAATGAAGTAAAATTTTAACGCTGAATTTTCTTAAGTGGAGAATGACGATAAAAGCATTTGTAGGGTAAATTTCCGAAAGGCATGTGGTAGATACAAAAAAATGCAATGAGATGAAAATAAGAAATTATTTCATTGAATCTAAAAAAAACCCTTATAAATAATTAACATTGACAATTTCTAATTAACGTAAAAACATCCCTCAAATTAAGTAAAACACTAAAACGGAAGGCTTAAAGTAACGTTAATTAAGGGGATAAAGACTTAGGGAAAACGACCTAATTAGTGACGTTGGTCAGCTCAAAAACCCCACCGGTCACCAAACTAAACAGCATTTTGAACATTACAATACACGTAGTAAACTAAACGTAAGGGTTACCCACGCCATGGTAAATGAAATTCGAAGCCAAATTTTGTAAAACAATTATCCATAGTTTTGATTGTTTAGCTTACACTTGGCTCAGGTTAAATCAACTTAAAAAGTTTTGCAAAATGAACTTCACCTATTTTCCTTAATGACTTGAAAACCCTGTGAGCAGGTGTGCCGCACAGAAAAATGCATAAGAATGAAAGTAAGAGTTTAATTAGGACGGACTGGAGAATTAATTTAAACGGGGTAGCCCTATTCTAAACCTTAAGAAAATTATATCCAAAGTACATTTGTTTCAACCTACAATCCTTTCAAAAATCTTTAGGCCTTTTGAGGATAAAAATACATTCGTGCGTTTCATCGGAAACAGTTCGAATAAATGAATTGTTTATGTCCTTCTAAAAGCAGTGAAATCAATGAAAGAAAAACACAATGAAATAGGAGCAAGTAAAATTATCAAATTATTATTCAACCAATTCTCACCATTAAAGAACTTGACTCAAATTAATCAAAACACAACAAAAACAAAGTCTTAAATCAAATCCCATCAAAGAAAAAAACAGTTAACAGAAATGATAGTCAACAAAACTCTCATTATCAACCCGCTGAGGGCCCAATTTCTTGAGCGCCTCCAACTTCTCGTTTTGTTCCGGATCTTCACAATTTAAAGAGTCACAGTACCGTAGACCCTTTGAGCTCTTCTTTTCCACAAAACTCTTGATAATTCCCCCGTGAATTCCACTTTCAGCATACTTGTCACTAGTCTCTGGGGCAAGAACGCTAAACAATTGTAAACTCTCCAAAACTGGCGAATTATCCACGAGAATTTGCAACTCACCAGAATTGCAAACAAAACCGTCTATCGTTAATTCTTTCAGAGACGTTGCGTTAATCTCATGCAAGTTTGTTATCCAAGCTCCTTCATTCTCATTAGGTTGAGGTACAGTGTTACTACTATTACTCTTTATCAGAAACAACTCTGTCAGATTAACAACATCTCGAAACACGGAAAGGTCTAGTGGGACCCAATCCATACCATCGGACGTGACGGATGTAATTCCCAATAGAATAACCATCCTAAGCGTGCTAGCACTTGATAATATTGCAGTAGAAATCACATGAAATGGAAAACATCCCACCCCAATACAATTTCTAATATTACCAACAGCTAAGAAAGTCAACTTTTTTTGACTTGCGATGATGGGAGCCCAAAATGGGATATATTCAGGGGGAAGAAGCAGCTGCAACGACTCCAGTTGCAACTGTCCATCGTACAAATCCCCTTTAACTTCCTTAGGTAAATCAAATTCAACACCAAAATCCTCAACACGATAAAAGATATATGCGACCAATCGCTTAAGATTTTGTCTATGATTAGCTAGGCAATTTAAAAAATGACCACACGCTTCATTCCTCAATGTATTGTTCTTATAATCTAAATAAAATTGAAGACTGTCGAGTAGTGGAAATTGGCGGGAAAACAAACTTCCTAAATTATTAGGCATGGCATTCACTCCAAGTACATCACTATGACCTAGACTCCGTAACTTTGGGAATGGGCAAATCCCGGGTAAAATGTTGTTTCGAAGATATATCGGAGTAAATTGGAGGAGTTCAACGAAAGGTGAGATTTGAAGAAGAAGGCCACGTGCATTTTCTACGTTTAAATCTTCTTTGTCGTCGTTACCAAAAAAAGGGTGCAGTTGATCGGAAAATATAAATGATTTTATGGTTTGGGGGTGAGTTAGGGAAATGTTGGGGGTGGTTTTTTGAAAGTAATCAAGTTCGCAGGTAGTCATTCTCAGGTTCAATTTTCTTGTTAGGAATTTGTCATCTTCTTCTAAGCGAATAGTCTCCTTCATGGGGCAGTGTTGGTCGATTGTGTCTCTCCACTTTGGGCAAACTTCTCGACACATAACAACATTGTTTTGGGGTAGGTTGGACAGGATTTTGGCCAGAACCTGGTAGACAATGCAGTTGACGTTATTCACAAGGGGAATAGGGTGAATAAAAACGGGATTTTTAGAAATTCTAAACAACAATTTCTTACCTCTACTGGAAGTTCATTAATATGTTTGGCCTTTTTCCGTTGTACTAAAGATTTCTTGGAAGTCCTTGCGCCCCTATTGTATTAATGAAAGACGAAAACACTTAAATTCTCAATATTTTTTCCATATTTTTTGTAATTTATGTTTTTATTAAATCAAACAGTGAATTACATTTCGGCCCTCTTGCAGTTTCAATTAATACAATCTTGAATTTTTTGGAGCTTAAAAATTATTGTTAAGTATGTATTTTGCTTCTAAATAATTGCTTCCAAGTTGATGAGAGAAGAGACACTGAACAAAGTATTTTAAGAGAGACAAAGAATGGATGTCTTGAAATATTATCAGGTGGGAAGGTCGTGATTTTTCATCAGTTATTCAAACATATAAGAAAGACAGAAAGACGTTCGGTGAATCTTTCATTTGAGTTATTAATTCAAAAAGAAGAGACAATATTTTTACTTCCTCATTCCAAAAAGGATCAAAGTATCCTAACTAAAAGGTAATACGCCGCAAAAATCTAGGGATCATGTAGAAAGAGCTTGATATTTTGTTAACTTCTTTTTTATACTGATTGAGCTGCTAGTCTCACTTGTTTTAGGTATGCGTTTTGTTGATGGTATTATTGTTTTTTATTATTGGTTGTTCTTGTGCATGTGATTTATGTAGCCCTAATGCAACTGTCAAACGGACTGTTTTTTTACGCGTTTTGCCCTACGACCTACCCCAAGGCCACAAATTGAGGTCCAAAAATTGGATGTTCAAAATGGATGCAA
>JAQGBU010001914.1:0-11039 GCA_034698605.1 Isotoma decorata | reverse complement strand
TAATTATGTGCAATCATTCAGATTCTACTCACTCGGAATTACATTAGAAATATAGGTAAGGGTTAAACACATTAGTGTCTCATACATTAACTCTTTCACATCCAACACAATCTACCTATTATTCTTATACAACTCCATAACATATTTAATCCTTACACACATGAAATCAAGGGACTTTATCTGCCCTTTTAAGGTCCTTTCATTAACTATGGGCTTCAGAATCATTCAACCCTTAAGTCCATTTTCAGCCGAGGTCATAATTTGTCACCCTTCCGAGGAGAAAAAATCAAAAGTTTTGGGTCATTGAAGAACCTAAAGGACTAACCTAACCTAACCATTACACCACACCAAATATATGAGCATCCCTTTAGCCAAATAAAGTGTCACAAATCCCAACTATGAATTAACTTGGCCAATAATTAATTGCTAGATTGGCTAAAAATGTGTCAATTCCTTTTAAAAAAGAGCATTGTAATGGGGGCTCATTCTCTCCTCAATATTATAATAGAAATTTATACACTAAATCATATTGGCAATTGAAATGGAACCCACATTAGTTTTTGGTTAAACCTTTCTTCCTAGTTTTACTTAAAAGTTGACCAAGGTTTTTGTCCCTTCAAAAATTAAAAACAGTTTGAAGCTACCAAATTTGATTTTAAAATTTCTGTTAAAATGACAACACTAACTTGTAAAACCAGTAGGTACACAGGGTTTTGCTTTCTTACTCAATGTTGTTAAAGGCCGAGATGGACTCAACCCTTAAAAGTTAGATAATATATTTTGGGGTTGGAGAGTAAATAAAAGGGTGTTTGCCCATTTGTTGAATGTTTCTCTGCAAGCACACAAACATAAGAAGAACATCTCTATAATAAATTGGAGTGTCTGTCGGTTTCGTCTCTCGCCTAAAAATGACGCTAGGGGCGCTCACTTAAATGGAAATTGCATGTTTATGTCATTCTACGAGTGAGTGAGTGGTCAGCTAGCACAAGTAGGCACAAACGTAAGGTAGTAAAGTAGCACGCCATCTACAGTCTTCTGCCACAATACTTTACTTTTCCCTTTCTAACAAGAGTATTCTGTGTGCATGTTTGGGGGCGCTCATATCAACTACTAATTTTATTAAGTTGAGTACGGCGGTTGTTTATAAACAATATTTTAAACGAATCAGGGGCAAATTTCAGGGGTCAGGGGGCGTTTGCCCTGTTGTTGTGGCCCCTAATTTTTTTTTACCAAATTTTTAAAAATATTCCCAAATTATGGGGGAAAGTCCAGGGGTCACGGGGCTTTTTCCTTGTACGTACATTATATATCTTACATAATGAGGAGATCTCTCGGTTAATGGTGGTGGCACTCATCAGTGCTTGCCCTACTCATCACTCACTAAAGCTTGCTTGCAGTAGCATGGTGGTGGCACTCTGTAAATCTTCCCCCGTCGCTCATTTTGTGATTACTTACGTACTTGCTGATGAGGCACAATCAGAAATAGGCATTAAGTTGATATCGTAACACGACGCGCCATCTATAGTCACCTGTTCGAATTCTACACTGTTTTCTTCATTTCCATTGTATCTTGCCTGCAATGTACGTGGCGCTCATTGTAACTACTATTTTGTTAATTATAAGGAAGGGTAGGACCAACATGGTGTTTCTTTAAAACATTCCCTAAAAAACAGCTCTTCTGGATTTTTAAGTTTTGTAATGCAATAAATGTTTCATTGAGGTGAGATAAAAATTGTCGAAAGAAAACACCTTGCATATTGTGTATAATACACCATTTCATACTTAATTACAAGCGACCGACAGGGCTTGCGATGCGCTTCTAAGGGAAACGTATTGGAGGCTTGGATGTTGCGTTTTTTTGTATGTACGATCTTGCGTGGAAGAAAGCATTTAGGGGTGGGGCTTTGGTCACATGGGTCCTACGTTTTTAGGTATTTTTCTTAAATAAGAGCCCCTTGCAGGGAATATGCTATTTCATTTTCGCCCAAGCGTAGGGCTTATGAATTTTGACATGTCTATCGGACAAAAATTTAAGAACGCTTTGTCCCATCCAAATGGAATTTAGAGCATAAATGTATTTCGCCAAGCTGGGAACGAATTAGAAGATCCACCATTTAGGCAAAGTAGTAGACCCGTGAGGGCAAAAAACGGTCTTGTAAATTTAAGATTTTGTTGAAAAATTATCAAGAAAACTGTTTGTCATGGGAGTTTCAAAACGCAAAGAAATATCAAATCAAAGGACAAGTTTAATTTTTTTGTGATTTGAATGACCACATACGGGATCCTATTGGGCTTACAACGTCAATGTAGAAAGCTAACAAACACAGAGCGTACAGATATCACGTTAATTCGAAGCGTGATTTCTGAAAAAAAATGGCTCAGTTTCAGTGGGTTTCGATCATTACTGTTAACTATTCAAAGCCGTAGGGTAGAAACCTTTCAGTTCGCGCGAAGCGCGAAGCAAATGCTAGTCTATATAATAAATTGGAGATTCCTGTCACGATCTCGTCGGTGGTGGTGGCACTCATCTTCAGTGCTTGCCCTACTCACTCACTTTATGAATGCGTACGTACTTGCCGAGGGCCTCAGCAAGTACAACCGGAAATAGTCATTAAGTTGATATCGTAACACGACGCGCCATCTATAGTCACCTGTTCGAATTCTACACTGTTTTTTTCATTTCAATTGTATCTTGCCTGCAATGTAGGTGGTGCTCATTGTAACTACTATTGTATAAATTGTAAGGAAGGGTAGGACTAGGACAAAGATATAGATACTAGGACCAACAATATGGTGTTTCCTAAAAACATTCCCTACAAACCAGCTCTTCTGGATTTGTAGGTGTTATAATGCAATAAATGTTTCATTGAGTTGAGATAAAAATTGTCAGAAGAAAACACCTGTGCATATTGTGCATAATATACCCTTTCATACTTAATTACATGCGAGTACAATCCCTTACAACCTTGCAATGCGCTTCTAAGGGAAACGCATTGGATGCTTGGATGATATTTGTTTTATGGACGATCTTTCGTGGAAGAAAGCATTTAGGTCATGGGGCTTTGGTTACATGGGTCCTACGTTTTTAGGTCATTTTTCTTAAAGAACTGCCCCTTGCAGGGAATATGCAATTTCATTTTCGCCCAAGCGTAGGGCTAATGAATTTTGCCATGTCTGTTGGACAGAAACTTAAGAACGCTTTGTCCCATTCAAATTGAATTTCGAGCATAAATGTATTTTGCCAAGCGGGGAGCGAATTAGAAGATCCATCATTCAGGTAAAGTAGTAGATTCGTGAGGGCAAAATACGGTCTTGTAAATTTAAGACTTTGTTAAAAAGTTATCAAAGAAAGCTGTTGGTCATGGGAGTTACAAAACGCAAACAAACATCAAATCAAATGACAAGTTTAATTTTTCCGTGATTTGAATGACCACGTAAGGCATCCTACTGGATTTACAACGTCAATGTAGAAAGCTAAAAAACACAGAGCGTACAGATATCACGTTAATTCGAAGCGTGATTTCGTGAAACAAAATAGCTCAGTTTCATTGAGTTTGAACTATTCAATGCCGTGCCGCGCGAAGCGCGAAGCAAATGCTAGTGTTGTAATAAAGCTAATAAGAAAAGTTCATGTGCTAAAATAGAAATGTGTTAGTTAATTAGAGCAATGCAGGAATTTGCTAATTTACTCAATACTAAGCCAATTTTTTTGGTAAACTAAAGGAGGAGGAAAGGGATGGTAGGAGAGGGTAGGAAAGTTTGGCCTTGAGTCCTTTAGCCCAGGGTTCTTTTCCTTAGAGTAGCGCCCTCAGGCCCTCAGGGACTCAATTTTCATTTTTCCTTTCCCTTCATTCTCTTCATCATTAAAATAGATGCACAAACGTATCCTCAAGTAAAGGGAAAATTGATTCAAATATAAGCTTATTTCTAGTGTGGAGTCTACTTTTAAAAACTCTTGGTTAAAAACCACAAAAACATTAGGTTTGTCCTACCCTGACTATAAGACAGTCTAAGTTGCAAAGTAGGTGCGAGTCTGAATGCAAGTAACTTTTGGCTCTCCGCCTAAAAAGATTTTCTTACCAAATGTTTCAGAATTATTTCAAAACCTAAACCTAATCAGAATAATAATAATAATACTTCATTATACTCAATTTATTATAAAAACAAGGTACAGATCCGCATAAAAACGAATTAAGAGTTCTAGAGGTTACCTACACAAACTGAACACAAACAGTTGTAACACGTGAATAAATAAAGAAATAAATGCTAAACATTTGGTAGATAAAATTCGGAGGACGTTTTTATACCAGAAATCGTTACAAAATTAAAACAATTAACCTAATTAACCATAAGCAATGAGTTTTAAAGCTTTTCCCCTGAACAAGCTAACAGGAATATTTTTTACTCTGAAAAGGCAATGAAGTAGAGTGAAAGCGAGTGTGGCTTTTAAGACATTTACCCCTTTATTCTATTTTTGTCACTTGTCCTTATAATTTAACTTAAAGATAAATGAGTGCAATGAAAAAGGTTGGAGTGACAGGAATTGTAGCTCCTCCCTTCTTAACCTTTCAGTGTAAACCGTCCCTATCCCCCTATTTTAAACTAGTTTCCAGGGTTAGGCTAACTTAAAATGCTACGTGTTTTTTCTATTCTATGAAAAAGGGTAGAGGATGAAACACCCATCAAGAATTGCAAGGGATATTAGAAGGATTGTGAATTCAAAGAAGTAAGGAATTCTAGAGTTTTTTTTAGTACAAGGAAGATATATTAGCTAATGTGACATCCACCAAAAAGTATGAATGGATGTCCCATATAACATCACCTTTTCAATAGTTCAACTCAGTTAACTCACCTAGACCTCATACTCTCTAATGCACTATGAACTTTGAACCAACTCCAATCCCAAACTTATACAATTATGTATCAACAAGTTTTTACAATTCTTCTGAATTTTAAATCAATTCAAGTCCCAATCTCTCATACTTTTTTCTACCCTTTTCTAAATTACAAATTATATTTGACACAGTTCATTTCATTCGGAGTAAGAGGACTAATTAAGTTGGTCAAGGTCATTATCCCACTTTCCTTACATCTTCATTAAACTTGTATCCCCAACTGTTCATAAATCACCTGAAGAAACACAGAAAAACCAGGTGCACACATTTTTGGAAGATTATCACAAGGAAATTCCTTTTGCACCAAACATACACGGCTTCATTTTGTTAGATAACTTGCTCTATCGTCCAATCCATCAACACCCAAAACATAATTTATTTATCTGCCATTCTCTCTACTTTCCCCCTCTAACTTCAAATTCCTCTACGACCAACACACTAGATTTTTGAACAACCCTTTGCAAACAAAATACGCCTCTTTGCAAAGACTCTAGGTAATTATCATGTAATAAAAAGCAAAAGGTTGTCATTTCTTGTGTGTGAATAATTCACTACTTATTTTACACCTTGTATTCCATGGTTGACATTCTTTTGCGTCGTTCATTCTATTATGCTCAATCACGTTCAACATTTTAATTCATTCTAAATCCATCCACCTTATAAAACTTAATTAATCAATGCAAAACCTTAGTAAAGGATGTGACCCCATACGTCTACACATTTAGAGTGTTAAAAATAACTAAATTGTTGTACTGGAAACATCCTGGTGAAACTAACCAACAGATTAACTAGTCCATTTGGCTACTTATTTGATTCATAAACACTTCTTCATGAAATGACCTTACTTGCCCAGGTTTTGTTTGTTAACTCTGACCTATATATTTAAAAATTGACCTAAAAACGTTTGCCACCACGCCACACACCTTTATGAACCATCTCGTTGCATAAAACAAACTATCTTGTTCCCATGTATTTTCTATTCTATTGACTACATCCTACTGAATTTTTGACCACTCGTAGCAAAAACGGTTTACATTTTGTTTTACAAAATTTGTCAATTTCCCTTTATTTGGATACATCGGACTTAATTTCAGACGCAAAAAATGCTACCAACGATTTTTATAAACGACAGTACTAAATGCTGATAATACAAAAACTTGAGCCCAATCTGAACTCTTAAGCTTTTAATTTGATGAAACCTCTGGATCTTGATCCTCATCTTGAATAATTCCCGCCTTACTCCAAACAGCAGTAACATCCGGTTGACTCGGGTTAGCTCCAGATTTCCTACTTCTTCTTGTCGTCTGAGGCGGAAGGGGCGTAGCAGGGCCAGATGATCTACTATTTTGACTATTTCGAGCAGGGACGGGAGGAGGAGGGCCCTTATTAGGCATAGGGAACACATTACGAGAAAAGGCAACTTCTTGAGTATCTGCATCCATTATTGTCACTCCGTTGTCCGTACTGTAATTATGGTGACTTGGAGCATGTAAGAAAACACTTGCTCGAGCCTGTTCACTTGCTGTAAGGGACATTTGAGTGGAAATTGAAGGGGATCCTAATCTGAACCAAGGGTCCTCGTACATCTTTTCTAAAGGGATTCGTTTCTCCGCTACAGGTTCTAATAGTCTGTACATAAAATTCTTGATTTCTTGGGACAATTTGTCTCGCACCTAAATAATTCAATTACAAAATTTTAAGCTTGCCTTAAGGATTATTTTAACACTACCACTAGGATAGGGCGAGTGGGTGTGCCTCACATCAACTTTTCAAACCACTTCAGTTAATACCACACCCTTTTAAATATCCTTCCCTCTACATTATTTGTAGACTCACCCGACTCCTAAACTTCCAAGACCTCGTCATCTGACATTCATACAACTTTTTCAAACTGCCATCATCAAAAGGCATCCCTTTGTTCAACATGATAAACAGAATGATGGCAATACTCCAAATATCACTTAACCTTGGGTCATAAGGGATACCCCTTATTATTTCCGGGGCCGCGTAACTCACACTTCCACAAAAAGTATCACTCTTTGCATCCTTGTCCGGTACATAGTATCTCGCAAAACCAAAGTCACTCAGTTTAATATTATAAGATCCAGTGAGAAGGACGTTTTCACATTTCAAGTCCCTGTGGACAATGTCCCTGTCATGGAGGTACTTGAGTCCCCTTATCAGTTGAGAGAACCATTGTCTAGACTGCTTTTCATCGATCGCTCCATTCGTCCTTATGAAGTCTAGAAGGTCGCCATTCTCACAGAATTGCATGAACAGGAAGTATTTGCTTTTTCTTTGAAGAATGCTGTGAACTCTGACCAGATAAGGATGATTTACACGGCTCATGATCTCTACTTCACGAGGAAAGAATTTCTTTAAAAAATCTTTGGGTGCTGCGGCTCCGTTTATTAATTTACACGCCAATCGCTGTTGTTTCCCTGTTTTTATGTCTTTGAAATCGGCTAGGTAAACCTGTAAATTAATAAAAAAGAATGAGGGGTTTAAAGGGAACATTCCTCACTTAATTAAATAATTCAAACTCTCTAAGAAAGCCATAATACGCTTCAATTCCATTAAAATACCAAAATTTAAAATAAAATCACGAGTATTTTCTGGAAATGTTAAGAGACTTCATACTATTTACTCTTATTCACTTAATAAGCTTTTTTTTATCTCATTTGGTATGAAGGTGTCCAAAAACTATAACTGAATAATTCCCAAAAATTTAAAATTCAAAAATTTAAAATGGTAATAAGTTGCTTTAATTGTGACCTTAGCATAAGATCCTTCTCCAAGCATCCTGTCAAGCGTGTAGCCACGCTTAAGCAAAATCAGGTCATCTGATGTGACCTTATTCGGGGTGGATGTTGACATCTTTGACCCCTTCTCTCCCTTTAGCCAATCGAAGATTGACTCTTTTTTATAACTAGAATTTTGATTCCTACATTACTTTTATAATTTTGAACTTTTTTCACTCAAAAAAAGTTAATTTCTTCACAAAACAGCTTATTCCCCAGTTCAAAGGTTAAATCTTTTATAAAACTCTATGGAGATTTTCTAAGAAATTAGAATTTTAACTGATATTCAGAAGAAGGATAAAAAAAGCTTGTGAACTCCATCATTTAAAGGCATTTATTCAAAACTGCATTTCATTTTTCATCGAACTTGATTTCTTTTAAATGTTTAAAAACAAAAAATATTTTGAAATTAAAAAGATAGCAAACATTCTGAAAATACACCTTAAAAAACTTAATTTTAATAAAATTTTCGGGTCAATTAATTACGTCTACTTTTTTCATTTTTATACATTTCGGTGCAGGTGCGACAGTTACCGTAAAACGCGACTTAGGACCCCATGGGGAGTTAATGTTTCAAAGCAATAGTTCAAGCCAGTTTAACATGAGGAGATAGGGACTTTTAACATTGGAAGGATAAGAGGGATGGGGCTTTATTACGGAGGGGGTTCTAAATCGCGTTTTACAGTTAATTTAAAAAACAAAAATAACAAAAAAATTAACAAATTCCATTTAAATGAATGAAAATATTGTGGGTCCTTTAAATCAGAAAAAGTTGGGATAAAATGCCCAAATGTTTAAAATATCACGATTTATTTCAGTTTTTCTACAGTTTTTTAAAAAGCAATTTCAATAAACAATGCGATTTTACATTCAGTTTCAGTTGTTAGTATGAGCCCAGTACATTTCCTTCAAGTACCTACAACATTATCCTTGCACAATTTCATTCTATTAAGCTTGCAAATAGCTTTGAATGGAAATTCTGTTGTTGGTAAGCTTTTAGCAAGCACTCCACTTTTTATTTGGCCTAAAATCCCTCTCATAAGACATAAGAGATAAGTTCATTTTAAAAAGTTACCGTATTTCCCGGTATAGAACCCCTGGGGGAGTTATTGTTTCAACCCTCCAAAAAAGGGGGGGGTTATATTCCGGGGAGGGGGGTTATTCCGGGGGGAAGTTAATATTTGAAACATCCTGTAGACCCGGGGGAGTTATTGAGGGTGGGCTTATTCCGGGGGGGTTCTATACCGGGAAATACGGTAAGTTAAAAGTTAAAAATGTTTCATGTACTTGAAAAGGGAATGACATATTATTTTAAGGATATTTTAGGGCCATATAAAATGCGGCCCTGCTCCTTAAACCCTAGCCCTTTGGTCCCTTAGACATCCAGAAGAATGAGATTGATTACTTGATCAACGCAAAACTGCCACAAAACCAAAGACGTAAGCTGGTCGAAATAATTGACACTTCCAACACAAATGCGAATATCCCTCGAAGACCTCACGAACCTTTTAAACCATTTGCACCCATTTCTCTCAACGCATTTCAACTGCTGAATTAAAGAGGCAGAAGCTAGAAAAGGCTGCGCTAGGGTTTTCACAAAAACATGAATAAAAACAAATCCATCTAAAGCAGCGACGTAGTAAAGGGCCAGGATTGGAAGGGGCATTCGGTCACTTAATTTTATCACTATAAACAAAGCAGCAATTTCTAATGAAAGCCAAGCTAAGAGAGTGACTGGAATTAGAGCGGATTTCCAAGTAGAATTCAAAAGATTTGCGTGGGCTTGGATTTTACGATATTCCACTGCAACTTTCATCATTTCCTCATTCCTCCCAGTTGGATATCTGAAACAATAGGAAATTAAGTGGATCACAAATCACATGGATATTCGTATTCCCAAGCGCGCTCGATTCAAAATTTAATTAAATCCAGTTATAATTCCTTTGAAGCTTCCCAATTCAAGCCTTCAGCACGTAAATCAGTGGGAATAAACTATACAACACCGTTCGTCCATTTACAAAATTGCAGTAACGTTCAACCCCTCCATAACGGGCTGAAATAATTAAATTCAAACTATCCATTCAAATGTATCTTTGAATAGTACCTTTGTAAGTTGTCAATAGATAGTGTTATAACATTGACAGGATAGATAATTGACACAATTTCAGAAAAATAAGTAGAAATGACAATAGTCCACCAAAAGGGTAAGCCTGTAAGTGCCACAAGTATTAAAATAAAAGAGCTAAAGTTTATAATCCGCCCCTCTTCATCACATTGAAGAACGGAGGCCCAAGCAGAAATTGGCAAGCAGGGTTTTAACACCAAAACTGCAACCATGATGGGTGGCACTCCAATCGCAGACATTCCCCAAAAAAGGTACATGCAATAATCCTTCCATTTCACGTAGCTCAAAGAACCTAAAATTCCATTTCATTTCAAAACCTTTCATTTTTCAATTATTTCGAACTTAGTTTTTTTAAATTAAAAAAACTAAAATTCACCATGTATTTTTCCTTGCATTTCCATTTCCTTTTGCACAGAATAGTTAACAAGATGAACTGCATTTTCTGCTCCCATTATTGTAAAGATGTAGAATAAGAGTTCTCCTAGATAGAAAACAGTAAAAACAGGAAGAACAATGGTGAGCCAAGGAGCCATAATTGTTTCTCCATTTGAAGTTTTGGCTGATAAATGTACTCCATAAATAAAATGAGCAAGAAATCCAAAAACATTTAAAATTATTGCAAGTTTTGCTGATTTTTTATTTTTAGTGGAGATCAATTTGCCACTCTTTGAATCCAATGTGAGTGGAAAAGGTGTAAATGTACAAGATAATTTCAAAGCAAATTTAATAAGTTCCAAGTAATTGTTAGGCTTTAAGGAATTTGCGAAGTTGTGAAATTTGCGGAAACTTAATGAACGAAACATTTTAATTTATTTTCTTTGGTAATTTGCAGTTGGACTTGAACTCAGTTTCTATCTCAGTGTTGAAGAAATAACAACTTAGATCAATTTATGTGTCGAGGGCTTTTTGTTTGTGGGAATGAAATAAATAACTGATAATATGAAACCCCATTGACAAACTGTCATTAAAATTCTAAGAAACTGAACGGATATCGAGGTTTTAATAAACCATGACAAATGGATATATGAAAGTATCGTTAGAACCATTGTGTTACACTAGAAAGACCGGGGCACTATGCAACACAATTTCATAAACTTTTTAAAATTTTTTGTGATTAATATTAGGAGGTGTGACCGATTTTCCCAATTTTACAAACTTTATCGTCCGTTTGACCCTAGGAACCCAAATGTGAAAACAGAATTAAAAAATATTATTCCT
>JAQGBU010001913.1:0-11041 GCA_034698605.1 Isotoma decorata | reverse complement strand
TTAACGCATACAAAATACAATGCTTTTTTACATGCTGTTTACACGTATTATTTTAGCATAAATTGCTTACAAAGATTGCCTAAAAAATCCTACAATTATCATTCCGTCGACGACAATACTATATTAGAAGATATATTAAAAGTATCTTTTAAGTTGATTTTCTCAAAATAGCTAGGGTTTGGGCATAAACTGTTTAATGAAAAACAATTTCGGGCTTGTGGGCTACAATATACAGTTCAAATTAATTGCCCGAATCCATGATCTTTTGAAATAATTGAGGTCAAAAGCGGTCCAAAACGGCTAATTTCTCTGAAAAAACCATTATTCCTTCACCTGTGATGCATGTTTTTAGCTGAAATTTTAAATGTAGTCATTCTCTAGTACAAAGAATGTAAAAAAAAGTTTGACCTAAACCACGTCCCCCCGTGGGAGTGACCCCCCCCCCAAACTGGTCACAGAAGGTCATGCTATACATCATTCGATTCAACATGTCATTCTGAATCGAATGATTTATATATATATTATAAAAAGACAAAAAACCGAAAACAATAGTCTTGGCCGCAAAAAGGGGAAAAAAACACAGTGTGCCTATCAATAATAAGATTAGACAAATATAAACTAGGAAAGAAACAATCAACTTACGTTTGCAATTACTTGCATCTATGCGTGAAATGTCGACATCGACACCACACCATCCTGTTCCAAGTGGGCAGGCCATTGTGCTCATGACTGGTACTGAACCAGACAATTCTGGTAATCGTATTGAAATTGGTTGTTGACGACAGAAAAAACTTAGCCCACGAAAATATGCACGGTCGCGATTGCAACCAATGTTATCATAGGGAGTATCAAAATAGAAGGTAGCTTTATTCATAAAGTGGCTGCACGACAGAACTGAATACTCGCCTTGACCCTCCCCCACAAAAATGTCGCCGACGTAATCTCCAAGAATCGTTGTGCACAAAAACCGTAGTCCTAATATCCTGTCTTTTTTGGAAAAAATTCCGATTCCGGAGACGAAACTTTCCCCTGGGCAGTATTTCTTAACTCCGCGAAGTTTGTCAAATTGAACGCCTATTTCTCCTTCTAGTACAGAGTCACTTACCCGTGTTGCAATATGTTTAACTCGTGGAACTCGAAGGTATTCTGCTTTACAAATTTCAGGAGTTCCATCATAGCGTACTGCTCCATCACAGCCTTCCCAACCTTTAAATTAATAATAAGGCAACTTTTGTTATATCCGAAAAAACTAGGATATTCGGGTTTTGAAATACTTTTGTACTCCAAGAGCGGGGTTCTGGAGAATAGTATATTTTTTAAATCAATTGTTTCTAATTTGATGGACCAAACTTTCCTGTGCAACTTCATTTTTGAAGACATGTTTAGGGTTGTCAAAATTTAGTTTCAATGATAACTTTTAAAAAGCGGTTGAGGTTTACAACATTACAACCCACCCTACGGGCAAGCCAACACTTGGCCCAAATTGCACATATTCAAACTGTTGTCCGGATTGCTTAATAAATTTGGTCGAAGTTTCATGTAAATCGGTTAAAAATTAAGGCTGAAGTTATTGGCTGAGGCAAATACTTCAAACTAGGAATTGTTTCTGACAAGTGTATATGCTTGTAATTTTTATTTCATACTTGCTGTTGCTATTATAGCAAGTTTGATTAGCAGCCTTATATTTATGATTCAAAGTTAGTTGCCGGTCGGAAACTTGCCGCCGGGAATTGCGGTAATTTGCGGCTGCACATTAGCGGCTCGGCACATTTGCGGCTCAGGTACATTTGCGGCTGCATATTGGCGGCTCTAAAACTAATGCTAAAGGTTTAAGATGTTAACCAAAAAAATTACCACTTTAGTCCAAACTTTAGCTTTATTTAATGCAATAGAGTAGCTTATTCCAAATTTCACGTATGTATGGGAGAACAAGTGTATTTAGAAATCAAAATCAAACGCAAGCTTCTTCTAAGAATTAAGCAGCATAGATCTACTATTACACCCAATTTAGGGTCATAGTGCAAAACGCACAGTCAAAAAAGAAAACCAATAAAAAACAAAAAGTAAACAACAAAAAAAATCAAATCAAACACAATGAGCGATCGACAGCTCAAGCTTTCCAGCTTGGGATGTCGCCTCTCCCAAGAATCATTCGATCATATCATTCATAAGTCAGCTAAAATCACGTTGTAGAGCCATCCCACATATTTACATCCAAGTACCATGTGTCACATACATGACAGTATGTTACTACTGAAACTCATCTTAACTTCCTTACTTTACTTTAATTTAAGATTTTAACATTTAGCCGCAAATGTGTAGAGCCGCAAATGTACCGGAGCCGCAAATGTGCAGCCGCAAATGTGCAGCCGTAAATGTGCAGCCGCAAATGTGTAGACCCGCAAATGTGCCTGAGCCGCAAATGTACAGCCGTAAATGGGCAGCCGTAAATGGGCAGCCGTAAGTGTGCAGCCGCAAATGTGCAGCCGCAAATTACCCTCTACCGCCGGCGGTACTGTCGGTGCCAACATAAGATTGAAGATGCCATTTTTTGCAAAAATGGAATTTTGCCAGTGAGAGCGGGTTGCTAAATAAAATCTATTTACAAATTATTGTAATAAATTAACCGTGTCTTAACTCTACGAAAAACGAAGGACTGTGTTCCAGTGTGAGGGGTGTTACGACCCTTTTTGGACTCGTAACTCTGTATAATGGTAATTACCACAGTATGACATTTAAATAAAGTATGATAATATTTGAGTATCATAAATCATGTTTGCATACATTTACAATCGTAGGCTATTAGTTAGGAATATAAAGAATGCAATATATACAAACTTCAGTCTACCTTATAGGTAAAGAAGTTAAAAGTAGCTTCTTAAACTCTAAAAGCAGCTCACACTATCTTTCGATCCGAGGTGATAAAAAGGCGAAACGCCCTATCATTTAGTTTCATTTGTGGTCTCTGAGTAAACCTATCTCTTTTCTTACTTCATTCTTTAAAATTATAAATTTAATTTTTTAAAGAAATTTATAAAATTTCTTTAAAATAAATTACTGAAGAAATAATCTTTTGCCTTTTCGGGGTAAGTTGCAATTCGACTTAAAAATTTATAAGGTGAAATAAATTAGGAATTCCTGAAATTAATTATCCTTTTATTAAAAAGCTGTAAGGAATTGGGAAATTTTTGGAAATCTCTTTCTTCTTGGGAACTCTCTTTTGTGGGATTTTTGGGGCAAGCTGTCTCATTTCGGATCCTAAGGTGTAGTGAGCTGTTCATCCTAAACGAGAATCTTTGGTTGTTTAAAGTACCTTCTGCAATACTTTTGGTGAGTAAAACCCTTTTACATAAATCTTTTTCCTGTCGAAAATGCTCGCAAGCTGAGCTACGAGTGTTGGAGACAGTGAAAAAGTTTCTGAACTTACAATTTTGGGCATTGAGTTAGGTTACATTTCAAAATTCATTCAAGTGTAAGTCTGCTCGGGTATACGGTCAAGATTTTTATAGGAGTAATTAGATTAATTTTAAGGGAACTTTAAGTAGTAATCGTTATTTAAGGAGAATAATGTAGGATAATGTGTGAAATTTATTGATAGAATTACAGGAGGAAAATTCTTAATAAAATCTAACTAAGTCACTCCCTTTTCATAGTTTTTTTGGGCTGTTCATAAAATTCGGGTTCTAACTTTTCGGCAATTAGTTTCCCAACATACCGCGGAAACCGAATCGACCTCTCCATTCAACACATATTGTTATTTTATAACGAATCATATAAATAGAAATTGGCTCATTTATACGAAGGTTATTACAGGGGTATGCCGGGGGGAGTTATTTATTCATTTAAAGTCTTTCTGATGATCCTTGACGGTGTACTGCAAGGGGGTGCATAAGCTTCCAATTTACTAGAAGTACACGTTTCTGTAAGTGTTTTTTTGTAAGTACAACGAAAAAAAGAATTTATAGCATTTAAGAACGGACTTTTACTGTTAAAAATATTTTTTAGCCTTTAAAAAACCGGCAAAATTCTTTCGAAGTCCAGTGGAAACTTAAATTTTATGCGACAGTAACACCGGCAGTTTTCCAGCTGGGAAGTGTTTGACCGCCAGCTAATCCTGATACGCTCATTATACCGCTCTACATACCCCACCTTGCTACAGTTTTTTGTATTGATATCGCGGTGAATGAGAAATGCATTGGTCAACCTTCCAGTAAAAAGAGCAGAACTGGTCATAAAAATTAGCATATTGGCTTTGTATTTGGCTTAAGATTTCATGTAAATTTGCTATTTCTAACCGTCATCCTAAATTTCAGCTTCCTAAGTTGAACTTCCAAAACCAGTGGGGGTCATCCTGTTGGGTCATTCAAACCACAAAATAATAAAATTTGGGTTGGGATTTCATTTAAATTTGCATTTTTTAGCCCCCATGCAAAATTTCAGCTTTCTACGACCATTGTCAAAAATAGGCGTAAATTACATGACCGGTGGGGGTTTGGCCCCGCACGGGCCAACTACTTGTGACGCCCAGCCGATCTTCGAACTCGGTTCCTGAATTGTTGAAATACAGGTGTGGTCAAAATTTCATCCAAATCGGTTCATGCAGTCTTGAGTTATCGTTAGACGGACGGACGGACGGACATACCGGGTACATAAGCCCTAGGCTCGGGCTAAAAAGTGGCATGGAAAAGCGTGAAATTCAGTGTATCGGTTTTTTGTCCTAGAAACCTGGTCAGCCTAGTTAGAATAATGTATCAGTAGCTGAAATCGGCCCTCAAATTGAAATTTAAACTCAAAATTTACCACAAAATACTGCCTAAACGATAATTCATGTACGTTAAAATGTTTATAATTACACTTACCATGAATGGGGTGTTGACCTTTCTTCTCTCTACAGCACTTAACTTGCTCAGTTAATTTGTTGGAACAGTCCCTGTTGCTGTGATAGGTGGTGTATTTATAATTAGCTCCCATTTTTTTGCATATGGACGTTCCACTTCTGGTAAAAGCGTAACATTCCGAAAGTACACATTCTGAAAAAATGAACGAAATTAATTAGCATAATTTCGGGATGGAATTAACGACTTTGCAAAATTCCCTGGCATTTTTCACTTCCAGCGGCAAAAATGTCAGAAACTTCAATTTTATGTTTAATGGAAAAAACGAAAAGTAAGGCTATAATGCAATATAAGACATATTCATAAACCAAACACTCATTTGAAATAAGTAAATGAGCTCATTTTAGTATTTTGCATGCTACTTAAGCTTTCAACGGTTTTGTTTAATCTCCGTAGAGATCCGTAGGAGTCTTAATGTCCATGGAGTATGCGATTTCTTGAATTTCAGCGTCTTGATTGTTGTAGTTAATTTTTAGTGTTTATGCCTTGTAAGGTTATTACTTTTATGTTTTAATCCGTCGAAAAGATTGAAAAAAGAATAGAAATGCAGAATTAGTTTTATTGTTGACGGTCTTTTCCTTATCCTTCAGAAATAGCATAGAATAGGAATAGAATAAACCATGACAAACGGATATATGAAAGTATCGTTAGAGTATCTGTATGAAATCGAAAACGTTCTGTTGAAAGTTTGAAAATGACGGCCATGGTGTTCAACTTTTCAGAAAAATATTATTCCTGTCAAAAGTTAGACATTCAGACAGACAGACAAACAGACAGACAGACGGACAGACAGACATACACCATGAACGTTCACATGAAAAAGACCGGGGCACATTGCAACACAATTTCATACATTGTTTTCAAATTGTTTGTGATTAAAAATAGGGGGTGTTACCGATTTGCCCAATTTTATAAACTTTATCGTTTATTTGACCTATGGAACCCATTTATGAAAACAAAATTAATAAATTGTATTCCTGTGAAAAGTTACCGATTCCGACAGACAGACGGACACCATGAACGTTCACATAAAGTATCTAACAAAACTTAATAATGGAAGATATTTTCATGGTTGGCTTTTAATTCCTTATTCTTTAGGAATAGCATATAATAGGAATAGAAAAATGAATTATAAAATAAAAAAATTTAGTCCGACTTTTCTTTTTTTATGCTTCAAGAATAGAAAAGAGTAAGCATGGAATAATAGAAATAGTCTCATAGTTTGACTCTATTTCCTCATTCCATCGGGAAAGAAAGGAATGGAAATAGAATAATCAAAGTTAGTCTTATAGATCGATTTTCATTTTTTTATTCTTTAGGAAAGGGAAGGAATGAAAATAGAATGTTTTAAAGTAGTTTAATAGTTGGACTTTTATTTTTTCATTCTTCGAGAAAAGAAAAGAATGGAAAAAGAATAATGTAATTAAATTTTATAGGATGACTTTCACTTCTTTATTCCTCGAGAATAAAAGGGAATAAAAATAGAATGAAAGGTGAGGCAAACCTCAAGACATAATGTTTTGTATGTATGAATAATTTAATTTTAAATAAGTGAAATAAGTATTAATATATTTTGTCTGATAATGAATGTAATTATGATAGAATCTAAACTGTTAGTTGTTGGTTTGTTCCTCAATCATATAGAAACATATTGTCACTCCCACTACGTTGGATTCTGAACTGACAACATTTGAATTTTGATGTAGTGGAAAATAGTAGATAGCAAATATTATTATTTAGAAACATTTTTGTCTCATTTTAATTGATCAAAGTGTGTGAATACTAATAAAGTTAATAGTTATTAAAGAGAATAGTTGGTGGACTGAGCCCGGTATTCATGACTTTAACTGTCTCTGCCTGTGAGGGAAAAGGTCTTCGTTCGTTTGCTGAATATTGTTATCAGTGCTCAAGTTAGCATCTATAGCAGCATAAATTAGTAGTCATGTATCCAAACAAAGTCCTAAAAAGTATATGTAACTCTTTTATATATAACTCTTACTGTTGGGTAGACAGGTCAGTTGAGTTATAACATTTTGATTTACAGAGCAATTTACAGACCCCAAGCCCCAGCATTAGCATTTAGGAAGATACTGGAGAACATATATTATTGGGGACATGAACATTGACATGTTGTCGTCATCGTCGGACGCTCACGCTACTAAAGCTATAATAAGTCGAAATAATGTTCATCAACTAATTAAAGAGGCTACTAGAGTAACTGAAACATCGTCAAACCTCATTGACATTATAATCACCAACAATACCTCATTCAATCCCCAATCGGGTGTCAAATATACTGGAATTGGGTATACGGAATTTTCTGGCTTTACATTTCTGGTTTTGGTACACTTCTGGCTCTACACATTTCTGGCTTTACATTTCTTGCTCTGGTACATTTCTTGCTCTACACATTTCTGGCTTTACATTTCTGGCTTTACATTTCTGGCTCTGATACACTTCTGGCTAAGCATTTCTGGCGCTGACACACTTCTGGTTTTAAATTGTAAAAACTTTCCTGAGCATCTTGATTTAGACCGAGCCTAGGCGGAAATACTTTTATTTCCTAATTAGTCACGAAAAAATTTTGTTTGCTTTAAATTTCATGTAACGTTGCAATTTGTTACCCTCATGACAAATTTCACCTTTTTACGTTGACTTTGTAAAAACCGGTGGGGGTCACCCTGTACAAACATTCAAGTCACACAAAAAATTAAATTTGGCTTCAGTTTCATGTAATGTTGCTAAACGTAACCTCTATGCAAAATTTCAGCTTCCTAGACTGACTTTCAAAAAACCAGTGGGGGTCACCCTGTAGGTTCATTTAGATCAAAACAAAATAAAATTTGGCTTCAGGTTTTATCTAATGTTGCTAATCGTAACCTGGTGGTCAAAATTTCATGCAAATCGGTTGAACCGTTCTTGAGTTATCGTCAGACGGACGGACAAGTAACACCCCGAGCGACACAAACATTCTGGCTTTTCATCAGTCCAGTACTGGCTTTTTCGTAACGGGACAGTTCATTTTTGCCCCTTTTTCCAATACTGGCCAGGTACTAACCCCCAGTAATGGTTCGATGGTGGCAATCGGCATAAACCCGACACTGCAGGGCTAATGTGTTGAAAGCCGTTACATTTTAGTCACACTGCCGATTCTCGGCCAGTACTGAGTTTGCGTTGGCAAAGTAACCGGGGTTTGATAAATTTACTCATCCTGCCACTAAATTGCCCATACGGGTCCTATATGTGCTGATTGATGGGTTTGTATGCAAAAATAAATCAGCTACCAATTAAATATTCCTGCATTGAAATTTGCATTTTTGAACAAAAAATTTATTACAAATTAAATTAGTGGTACACAAAACACTTTCCTTATTTATTCAAATTCTAGACGAGATACTAGATGAAATTATTCAAGTTTCTCACCATATGTTATCATGACAGACTTGACCTCGTACAGTGGCCATTCCTGATTGGGCACACACTCTGCGTTTTGTAATGATTTAAAGGTGGTGGGAGGTACGTTCCTTGGAAATGAGCACTTATTCCTTTCAGCAGAGAGCTAGGTTGTAGGCACAACTTCTACTGGGTTATCGTTTGTAAAATGAAAAACTGAAAACTTTTGCTAATTGTATTCATTTTACGAGAGAATTTTTTTCAATTTTATTTCCCTGGATGAAACTATTCTAGCGAAAAGGAAAAATGATCGAGTCCAAGGAAAATAAATTGAGTGAGATTACTGACTGACTGACTGAAAGACGCAATTTGCTTTGCGATATGATTTGGGTTTGCCCCCCAAATAATTTAACTTGCTGGCCCAACAAAGTATACACACCGGCAATTTTAATGCTAGACCTTATAAGAACCTCTTATCAGACCAATACGTAGCCAATGCTATCATATATATGTGTGCTCAGTATTGGTTTTCCCAATACCCTCCCAATGCTGGCAAACGTATTTTCAACGGTAAAGGGCTTCCAGATACTGGTCGTATGCAGTCTCAGTACAGGTCATGCCATCATGGCGAAACCGTTATCATACAGATACCAATACGATAACGATACTGCAACGTCGTATTTGCCAGTGCCATGCCAGTACCCTTGAAGGCTTTGCCAGTAAAATGCCAACATTTGTGTCGCTCGGGACAGTACAAGTAAAAAAAAAGCATGACCACATGCTTACTAAAGTCAGTTTACAATATAAATTAACTAAGATTATACATGCCATAAGAATACACAGACAACGCATTTATTGTAAAGGTAACTAATACAATATGTTATAATAGGTAAAGATAAAATAGAGAAACTACTTTGCAAAGCGGGAGAGACGTCTGCTTGTCCGACGGGACGGATTGTTTGAATACATAAATGAAAAGAAATATAAAAAAATATAATGAATGAAAAAATGATGAGCGAATAAATACACAAGCAAAATATAAACAAAGCACCACTTAGAGGTTAACATATCTCGGGTCGAGATATTTGGGACTAGGATACAAGAAATCATTAATCGTGCTTCTATAGAGTTAAACGATAGTTAAAGAGTACATATAAATAAGTGCATTTACTGCTGGATTGATCACTATGTGCCCACATCAAGTTTCCAAGTCCATATAAAGGAAACAATAAACAGGCTCATACAGGGAATAGAAGCACTTTATTTAAGTATAATGAAATTTAAAAGAGACAATCGGTAAGAGCCAAATGCCCAAAGACATAACTACAAATATAACGCAGAGTTGCTAAATAGAAGTAAATAATGACATAAGATTCTTTATTTGCATATGGAAGAGATAGTTTGAGACTGAAATAGCACCACAAAATATAAAATCAAATTTATATGAGTATTCATCATAGAGGTATATATAAACATAGAGAAAGGAACAACCCTCCGGATTTACTCTTGCTAGGACAGGTTTAAAACCTATCCTGTTCAGGTTCATGCAGTACATTTTAGAGGGAGCATAATTGACAAAGCGTACTTGCCTACTACCTGTGTAGTTTGTGTATGTAGGAGTTTCAAGTTCGTAGGAAGGAAAGCTTCATAGCTCCATCTAACATCTACTGCCAACGGCAGTATTAGATGCAATCCCTCCATACTCTATTGCAGCCCACTTCAGATGGAGCTACTAAAATTTCCCTCCTGTGAAGCTGAAACTCCTACATACACAAACTACACAGGTAGTAGGCATTGGTATTCATTAACTAATTTTGATTTAGCAATATTTTTACAGAATAGATAAAATTTAAGTAAAAAGCAGTTAAAATGATTACCAAGCCCAATAAACAACTCAAAAATCGCATTCAGGTGAGAATAAAAATGAAAAAGTGAGAATAATAATAATACAACTATATATTAAATGGGCCATATTCAATAAATTTTGTTCATTTCAGTTTTACTTACGGAGAAGGTTATAGTTCACTACAAAAAAAGTGTTAGGTTCAAATCTGATAATTTTTCATTTTTGAGTTTTTTCTATTTAATTTTTTATAGTGAAATAATCCGAGGCCAATATGGTAATCAAGTAACGGACTCTTTAAAAATATATTAATTTACATTTGAAATCGAAACTGTGAAACAAAAATTTTGAATTTAAAAAACTAGAAATTAAAATAAGGCAGTGAACTAAAAAGTGAGAGAATATGTATGTATTAAAGAAATTTAATAAGTTTTATAACATGAAATTACGAAGATACAAGAGAAATTAATTATGAAGGTAATATTTATAATGATGTATCGTAATTTAAAGTTAATAACCTAACCTAACAGGTAACCTAACCTAACCTAAATTACCTAACCTAACCTAAATGACGTAGAAGAACGAATTATAGCGTAGGTTATAACTACTAAGGCTAATTTCTGAATTTTAAATAGCCTGTTTATGGGTTAAGTGAAGGCTGAGGCTTTTTACGACGATTAGACGCGGTGATTAAAGTTCCGAAATACAGCATTTTGACTTTGTTCAAAGTCACATTTTTATATTTTAAGCTTTCAAGATATTATTAAATTAAGGGTAAGTAATAGGAAAGAGAAAGGAAATGCACCCAAAGTACAGAAAGCAAAAAAAAATGCAATTAATTTTGAAAAATTGTCAGTTTCACAAAAAATAATCAAGTCAAGAGACAAAGAATGTGTTGGATTTGTATTAC
>JAQGBU010001912.1:0-11046 GCA_034698605.1 Isotoma decorata | reverse complement strand
ACATTGTACACAGGACTCTCGACTGGAGCACAATCGACATATATTTTAACATTTTAAACGATTTTGCTAAGTAAACTTATTTGGATTGAATTTGTCTTTTAAATTTTAAATTCGAAAAAGTAAATCAAGTACAAAAAAACATATGTTGACGTTTTTTAAGCAAGGTGCTTATTATTATTCTTAATCTATCTCTCGTATGTCAAATTATAATACATTTTGGAACTTGAAACAGTAGGTCTAGCATACATAACACAATTTGCATTGTTCGGATTCACAGATGCATCTATTTTCAGCACAATCTCATATCTGCATAATCAACGCACCAAGTACTCTAGAGATTTTGACGTTTATTTACCTCGAACATCTTTACACCCTATTGTAGTAAAAACTACTTATTTAGCCTCTATTTTAATCAAGCGTTGACTCGAAACAATTATCATTAAAAGGTGGAAACCCCTCCATTTTAGAACGGGGTAAACGGATTCCTTGGTTTTGATCAGGGACGGCCTAAAGTACTAAACAGTTTTTTAAATATTAACTTATGTATTCCTGAAGACAATCTGATTGATATTTAGGTGAGCCCTCTTCATCTTTCGTATAGTCAATATGAAAACCTATCAAATGATTCCGTTTTTTCACTTTTAATCGTCACCTTTTTTTCTGACACTACTCATCAAAAGCCCAAATTGTTCCTAAAAGATATTTTTCCCATCCATACTGTTTAAAACTGTTCCTAAAACTTTATACCGTAAAACGCGATTTAGAACGCCATGGGGAGTTATTGTTTCAAAGCAATTGTTGAAGCCAGTCTAACATGAGGTGATAGGGACTTTTAACATTGGAAGGACATGAGGGGTGGGGCTTTATTCCCGTGGAGGTTCTAAATCGAAGTTTTATAGTAATCGTGTTTCGTGCATCAGCCTCAAATTGTATTTTAGGAAACTTATAAAATAGCATCATCCAACAAAAACGTACCTAACCTTCATTTTAATTAAGATGTGAGCCATTAAATGTGATACATGTCTAAAGTCTCTTTAATTTTTAGATGACTTTATTATCTAATATGAGAAAGCAGAGGCAAGTTGAGATTATTAAAAATAAACCATGACAAATGGATATGTGAAAGTATCGTTAGAACAATTGTTACACTAGAAAGACCGGGGCAATATGCAACACAATTTCATAAAATGTTTTTCAAATTTTTTGTGATTAAAATTAGCGTGTGTGACCGACTTGCCCAATTTTACAAACTTTATCGTCCGTTTGACACTAGGAACCCAAATGTGAAAACAAAATTAAAAAAAATTATTCCTGTCAAAAGTTAGCCATTAGGATACACGGACGGACAGACGGACAGACGGACAGACGGACACCATGAACGTTCACATCAAGTATCTAACGATACTTAATAAAGTCTGGAGAGAGAACCCTATATGTTTACAAAAGAAATGCCAAGAAGCAAGTCTTAAGATTAGTTTATCCCCAAAATAGCTACGGCAGAAAACTCTTGTGATGATTGATAAAACATTCAACAACAAAATAATCTATGCAAGGGTCTGTCATTTAAAACAGATAATTGAGGTCACTAGAGACTCAAGTCTTGAGTTCTGAGATAAAGAAGCAACATGGAATAAGCTTCCTCTTAGATAACAAATAATACTTAAGGTTACAGGTAAAACAACCAACATAAACAAAAACGAATATATGCAAGACACTAAACCGAAGAAGTCGGTTGATTCGCCCTAGTCAAAATTCATTTACATTACATATAGAAAACACCTATTCTTAAGTCATTACAAAGCAAAAAAGGTACAAATAAAACGCGAGAATTATTAGTAAAACCACGTAAATTCACGAGTTAAATATTCCTTATTCTTACAAAATAAGTGAGTATATAAACATCGACTCAAGGCTTTTAAAAGTCAGACACAATTTCAACTTCCATCTTCTACCATACCTACATATATTTCTTTTGCCCGAGTGAAAAGAAAACTATAACTTTCAGAAATTCGGTAAGTTTCTGGTAAACTATTACAATTTTTTAAATTTCTTTAGAACGTTAATCATTTTATAATTGCAAGTAGACTGTTTTATTAATATTTCGTTATCTTAATTTTCAGTATTCTACATTCCTTTGTTCAACATGGGGAAAAGTTGGATCGCAGTTGTTCTCTGTCTTTTCGTGGCCTGCAACCTGTTAGTAGATGAAGTTACAAGTGAATGCTGTCCCCACAATTTTGGTAAGTATCAAACTTACATTGTCAATTCTATTAGAGAAATGCTCACTAAAAAGTGAAATCATTCCGTAAAATTAGAGTAAAATATCGTTTTAAAAATTCACTTCATTTTCAGGCCACTGTGACGATGGTACCCTGGGCACTCCGTTTTGTGCTTATGGTAAATGCAATATGTTTGGTTGCAATTGTGAGGGAGGGTGCCGCAATTTGACTGGTCAAGGTTTGAAGCTATCAAAAGAACCAGGAGCTGTTGATGGATTCGCAAAGATTGATGCAAATGGAGATGGAAAAGTTTCATTAGAAGAAGCCAAAACTCACATTAATTCAAACGGAGGATCTTGGAAACCAGAAACCGACGTTGATTTTGCCAGAATGGATGTTGATTTTGATGGATTTTTGTCCAAGGATGAAATCGACTCAGTTGCTAAAGCTTGAATCACATTGTACACAGGACTCTCGACTGGAGCACAATCGACATATATTTTAACATTTTAAACGATTTTGCTAAGTAAACTTATTTGGATTGGATTTGTCTTTTAAATTTTAAATTCGAAAAAGTAAATCAAGTACAAAAAAATAATTGTTGACGTTTTTTAAGCAAGGTGCTTATTATTATTCTTAATCTATCTCTCATCTGTCATTCATGATATAATACATTCTGGAGCTTGAAACAGTAGGTCTAGCATACATAACACAATTTGCATTGTTCGGATTCAAAGATGCATCAATTTTCAGCACAATCTCATATCTGCATAATCCACACACCAGGTACTCTAGAGATTTCGACATTTATTTACCTTGAACATCTTTACACCCTACTGTAGTAAAAACTACTTATTTAGCCTCTATTTTAATCAAGCGCTGACTCAAAACAATTATCATTAAAAGCTGGAAACCCCTCCACTTTAGAACAGGGTAAACAGATTCCTTGGCTTTGATCAGGGATGGCCTAAAGTACTAAACAGTTATTTAAATAATAAATCATTTATCACTGAAGACAATCTGATTGATATTTAGGCGAGCCCTCTTCACCTTTCGTATAGTCAATATGAAAACCTATCAAATGATTCCTTTTCTTTTCACTTTCAATCGTCACCTTTTTTTCTGACACTACTCATCAAAAGCCCAAATTGTTCCTAAAAGATATTTTTCCCATCCATACTGTTTAAAACTGTTCCTAAAACTTTATACCGTAAAACGCGATTTAGAACGCCATGGGGAGTTATTGTTTCAAAGCAATTGTTGAAGCCAGTCTAACATGAGGTGATAGGGACTTTTAACATTGGAAGGACATGAGGGGTGGGGCTTTATTCCCGTGGAGGTTCTAAATCGAAGTTTTATAGTAATCGTGTTTCGTGCATCAGCCTCAAATAGTATTTTAGGAAACATATAAAATATCATCATCCAACAAAAACGTACCTAACCTTCATTTTATTTAAGATGTGAGCCATTAAATGTGATACATGTCTAAAGTCTCTAGAATTATTAGATGACTTTATTATCGATTATGAGAAAGCAAAGGCAAGTTAATATTATTAAGAATAAAGACAGGAGAGAGAACCCTATATGTTTACAAAAGAAATGCCAAGAAGCAAGTCTTAAGATTAGTTTATCCCCAAAATAGCTACGGCAGAAAACTCTTGTGATGATTGATAAAACATTCAACAACAAAATAATCTATGCAAGGGTCTGTCATTTAAAACAGATAATTGAGGTCACTAGAGACTCAAGTCTTGAGTTCTGAGATAAAGAAGCAACATGGATAAGTTTCCTCTTAGATAACAAATAATACACAGGGTTTCAGGTAAAACAACCAACATAAACAAAAATAAATATATGTAAGACACTAAACCGTAGAAGTCTTTTGATTCTCCTTAGTCAAAATTCATTTACATTACATATAGAAAACACCTATTCTGAAGTCATTACAAAGCAAAGGTACAAATAAAACGCAAAAACCATTAGTAAAACCACGTAAATTCACGAGTTAAATATTCCTTCCTTTTGAAAAATAATGAGTATAAAAACTCCAACTGAAGGCTTTTAAAAGTCAGACACAATCTCAACTTCCATCTTCTACCATACCTGCATATATTTCTTTTGCCCGAGTGAAAAGAAAACAAAAACTTTCAGAAATTCGGTAAGTTTCTGGTAAACTATTACAGTTTTTTAAATTTCTTTAGAACGTTAATCATTTTATAATTGCAAGTAGACCATTATGTCATTAATATTCGCTATCTTAATTTTTAGCTTCTACATTCCTTTTGTTCAACATGGAGAAAAGTTGGATCGCAGTTGTTCTCTGTCTTTTCGTGGTTTGCAACCTGTTAGTAGATGAAGTTACAAGTGAATGCTGTCTTCACTATCTTGGTAAGTATCAAACTTACATTGTCAATTCTATTAGAAAAATGTTCACTAAAAAAGTGAAATTATTTCTGTAAAATTAGAGTAAAATATCGTTTTAAAAATTCACTTCATTTTCAGGCTTCTGTGGGGATGGTACCCCGGGCACTCCATTTTGTGCTTATGGTAAATGCAATTTGTTTGGTTGCAATTGTGAGGGAGGGTGCCGCAATTTGACTGGTCAAGGTTTGAAGCTATCAAAAGAACCGGAAGCTGTTGATGGATTCGCAAAGATTGATGTAAATGGAGATGGAAAGGTTTCATTAGAAGAAGCCAAAACTCACATTAATTCAAACGGAGGAGATTGGAAACCAGAAACCGATTTTGCTAGAATGGATGCTGATTTTGATGGATTCTTGTCCAAGGATGAAATCGACTCAGTTGCTAAAGCTTGAATCACATTGTACACAGGTCTCTCGAATATAGCACAATGGACAGATATTTTAACATTTTAAACGATTTTTTTAAGTAAACTTATTTGGATTGGATTTGTCTTTTAAATTTTAAATTCGAAAAAGTAAATCAAGTTGTGCGTACAAAGAAATAATTGTTGACGTTTTTCAAGCAATGTGCTTATTATTATTCTTAATCTATCTCTCATATGTCATGATATAATACATTCTGGAGCATGAAACGGTAGGTCTAGTATACATAACACAAATCGTATAGTTCGGATTCAAAGATGCATCAATTTTCAGCACAATCTCATATCCAGGCGCGGCGGAGGCATTTTTTTCCAGGGGGGGACAAATTTTAGTTACCATATTTTTACATACACATTATTTTGAAAGTTTACATTACGGTACGAGGACTTTGAATTTAAAAAAAATTTACTATCGAGCTTTCGAATCCAGTACACCGAATCCTTCGTCAGGAATAAACTCGCAGTTTTACATAATTGTAAAAATAAGTTTATTATACTTCAAGGGTATTTCAAAAGCTAGACATTATATTCCAATCCACGATATCAACATAACGTAGCGAATACATATCCAAACTTTCCTTAACTGACGTTATCTGACCTTACAAAAACATAATTTCCATTTTTATTGCTTGCCACAAACTCATTCATAACTAATTCGATGTTAATATTGCCTAATTTATCTATATAACGCTTAAAACGCACAATATGTTCAGTTTTCCTGTCCTGGACCGTAGGCATGTTTTACGTCGTCAAAGACATTTAAAACCTGTGGTAGCTAGCTGGCACATAGACAACCAGCAGAGCTTTAAAAAGTTCCTTCAAATCGGGAATTAATAATTTCGAATCATTGTGCGTTTTTCTAAACTCAACCTAGTAGGCTTGAACTCCAAATTGCGTTATAAAGCTTAACAACTTTCCTGTGCAGCCTTATGCAGTCAGAGCCTAGGCCTAACAATGATTTACGAAATGGCATTAAATTGGAAATATGAACTTAACGAATTTAACGTGTTAATTTAAACCTCAACTTTCTATTTGGCTTCATAGAAGCCAGTGGGGGTCATAATGTGGGGTCATCCAAGTCACAAAAAAATCAAATTCGGCTTCAGATTTCCTGTAATGTTTTTACTTGTGATCACCATGCCCAATTTCAGTATCCTACATTGACTTTTGAAAACCGGTGGGGTGACGGGGCTTTCAAATCAAAAAGGAAATAAAATTCTGCTTCAAATTTCATGTTACGTTATTTCAGCTTTCTACATTACATTTCAAAAACCACTGGGGTCTCGGAGGTCACGAAAGAACAAAATTTGGCTTCAAATTTTATGTAACTTGTCTATTTGCGATACCCATACCAAATTTCAGCTTTCTATGATGGTTTTAGAAAAACAGCGTAATTTACATACCCAGTGGGGTTTTTTGGCCCCCATCGGTCAACCACTTGACCCACAGTGACCATCTCCAAACTCGATTCCTGATTTGGCAAAATAAAAATGTGGTCAAAATTTCATGCAAATCGGTTAAACCGTTCTAGAGTTATGGTCAGACGGACAGACATGCCAAATTCATAAGTCATTGGCTTGGGCTAAAATTATTAGAACAAATAAAAATAAATTCCGTTTCCCTTCGTTGAAATTCGTACATTTCTAACAAATTTTCCAGTTTTTCAGGGGGGGATATCCCCTCCTCCTATTTTCCAGGGTGGGACGCGTCCCCCCGCCTCCGCCGCCCCTGAATACAATGACCTTTTTGAATCAGCTACTTTATGTAAGACTCGTAGTAACATTCTAAAATGCTCTATACCAAATTTCAACTTTTAAAAAAGATTGTATAAAAAACGCAACTTATTAATTTACAGTAATCCGTACAAAGCAATAATGGAATATCGAAAATAAGTATTCAATTCAATTTTTGAATTGATTGCGGACTCTGGAGTCATCTTCAGTCACAGATAAAATTCGTGTTATTGTCCATTAGTAGCTATGAGCTTTGCTATACTTTCGGAGTAAGAAATTTTTAATTGGTATTGATGAGATAGCTCGGGATAGGGTTATTATGTACTCTAAAACATAATTGAACTTTGATCTGCAAAGTTGCTGCTCTAAGAGGAATTTAACAACATATTATTTAAATATCCTAAGTTTACTGTTCAAAAACTACAGAACGTTGCAAAATTTTCTCGCTACATTGCATTATCATATCTAAATTTTTTCTAAGAAGTACCCGAAAACTAAAAAATCCTTTGGTATATTTAATGCAAAAATAGCTAATAAAAAGTATAATGTTATGGAATCAGCAACGCAATGCTAAAAAAATGACTGACGCATATTATTGCAATTAGCTGACTTATCTTTAGTTATGCTTGTACTAATTGCTTTGAGTAGTTAAATAAGGGTAATTCACTCCGTGTCAAACAATTCATTAGATTTGATCTTTCAACCCTGATGACAACAAATTGTACAAATACAATGTCAGCATCTACATTTAATCAGGCACAGGCTCAACTACAAAGATAAGCAATAAAAAATGAAAAAGATATATTTTAAACTGTAAATTATGCATGAGATTTATTATGTTCTATTTATATTTATTATTTCTACACACACAAAAGAAAGTTTGGATAACTATTTAATAAATTCTGATTCGACAAATTCTGATTATACAATCATTGCACCTACTACCACATAAAAAAATAACACGACAACATTTCATTTAAGTTTAAAATCAAAATTTCCGTTTCCTAACACCAAATTCTAATAAAAATATTTCCAAGTCATCATATCATTTTCACTTCCGATTCGAAACATACCAACTAGTTTTACTATCAGATAAAGTGTACTTATAACAAGATCCCAGATTCTCATAAGATAAATACTTCCCTGACTGCCTGTGTCTAAGCCAAATTTGATCATTAGCTGCCAATATAGGTTTCCAATACCTCTTGTAATTCCTCATGCTTGAATCATTCTGTCCCAAATAAACATTTTTACCATCTCCTTCCAAAGGCTGAATATAGCCTTCATTATTCCTGAGAATTAAATAATCCCCAGCATATTCTGATGAATCTAGATCATCATAACTTTCAGGTTTCCATTGTTGATAATCTCCCAAGACTTTTTTATCCGCTCCTTCGCATCTCTCTGGATTCCGACGAATATAAACCCTGTTATCTAATACAATATACCTGATTGCTAAAGGGACCCCAAGTACCACACTTCTGATATTGTCACTAGCTTCATAATCATAACTTTGCAAAGTAGACCACATTTTATTAGCCTGCCATGCCAATATAAACATGCAGTCTGAGCCTTCCTGAGAGTACACACTTGGAGTCAACTTATCGAACAGGGTTTTAAATGCGTATGCTTTTACGAAATTGCTTAGCATTTGTTTTCGCAAGTCAGTTTTACCCCTATTCAAGTTTATTAGAAGGATGAATTCCAATACGGATTTGCATTTTCTTGTACCTTCACCATATGCTTCGCTTATAATGTGAGGAATAACGGATTTTATATTTGTGATAGATTCCAGAGTTCGAGCAGCAGTTTCCAAATTACCATCACGAATTCCCCCAATTGCATTATTGATATTAGTTTGCTGAATGATTTCTTCAAGGTTTGTGATACGATCTGACAGATCTATTTCCATTTTTATCATCTCTGAGTTAATCTGATCCAATTTTTGTTTAAACTCTTGCTTTTGGGATTGGGATAATTGATCTATTTTTTTGTATGCGTCTGCTAGAGTGGATTGTAGGTCCCGAACTTGAGACTGGAGGCTGGATAAGTCGGCTTGGGAAGTTGTTTCTTGAGACTTTTTTTCCAAGTCTTTGAGTTTCTTTCTTAAATGGTCAATTTGTTTTTGTAGGTCTTCGATTGGGTCTTCATTCAGTTTTTTGCTAATGAAATCAAAATTGTAAATGTTAGGTTACACAGATTAATGCATTACATAAAAGTTTCTTTTCATTTTAGTGTTTATATTTAAAAACTTTCACTGTTTAACTGCTTAAGAAAAACTACCAAGTAAGTTTTTCCTCGTGCAAATCCGATGTTTTCCCTTTCCTGACTATTATGCTGCTTATTACCCTAAACTTAAAGCTATAAAATACATTTCATTGGATTCTAAATAAAAGTACCTTGACTTTTGAACTGGTGACCTTGCGAGTCCAACAAGTCCCCAATCCCCAAATCTGTCATTTCTTCCTTGATACGACATGGAATGGTCCACATTCTGCTCCAGCTCTTGGCTGTCATTTTTGAAGTTAATCAGAATCAAAACATTAGTTAATTACAAATTAGTTTCAATATAGTTCCTTTAAAATGATGGTATATTGTACTACATAAATTGATGGGATCTGAATTTTATAGAAAAAAATGAAACTTCACCTAAGATTGTCGGAAGCTGGGGTTAAGACAGCTGTAGCAAAGACAGCGTTCAGTAAACGAAGAAGTAACATGATGAGATAACTACCAAGCAATACGTTTTTTCTTGTGTCAGCTTCTTTTAATATTAATTAATTCATGAAGTTCCCTGTTCAACTGAACCTTACAAACGGGCTTCTTTGCTTAAATATAGCAGGATTTTTAGCTCAAGAGTTTGTATATCACTCTGTCAATCAAAGGGAATTCCTTTCTGCTGATCATTATATAATTCATATTTATAACACAACATTTTATAGTCAAAAGTTTAAGTCAAAAGTTAAATACAGATTGGTGTAAGTTTGGAATCCTGTACAAACTTACCTTTAACCTGTTTAAACTTAGGATAGAACAGCATTTACTTTCCATTAAAGCTTAAAAAATTGATAAATTAGATTACCACCAAGCCATCACTAGTAGTGTAATATGTAATGATGACACGTATGTTTTAATAGTTTTATGATGACAATGCATTTTACGTATTTGGGTGGAAATCATTATGGATGATTCCTATCTATAAGTCTATAAGCATTCAGAATTCAGATAATAATGTTTTATGATTTTCTTTTTAGATGATGATTCAAAGATGTACTGGATGTCTTTAAAAATGCAAGCTAAGTATATACAAAACGAGATTAAAATATAAGCAAAACTTGTTTAATAAGACCATTCTTCACACCCTCTCCAAGTCCGAATACTTTTCCAGAGACCCTAGACTACCCTAGATAAGAGTCAGGGGATGAACTCTCATAAAGTAAATATTCAGTTAAATAAGGCATTTTGTCAGGAATCAATATTTTCATCAGAATACAACATTCTGCAAGGAATATTATTAGAAGGATGGTCAAAGGCAAACAACTTTATCGTCTATTTTTGTCATGAAAGACTATAAAAAAACATTTTTCATCCATAGATTCAGGTCAAAGTGCAATTCTACGACAAAATTCATTGTAATGAACTTTTGATAGGATTGGTTTACATTTTGGACACATAAGCTTAAATTTGTGATGAAGGTATTACAGATTGATTACAAAAATTCAATAGTTATGATATGAAACTCAATCTTATTACTGATTTTTACTATTTGGTTATAATAGTTTACAAATCAGTTGTAGTATCTTGCCTGCTAAAGGCAAAAGCTACTTTGGAACACACCGTAAGTAGAATTGTCGGAATTCGGGATTAAGATATCAAAAACGACAACAGCTTGCAGTAAGGATTTTATTGAAAAGCTCTGTTTTTGTATCGAAAAAATAAAAATAAGTCAGTAGATGAGGAACTGTATCTTTCTAAAGGTGCAGCATCCTTTGACATGACACATAAAACAATTTTACTGAACTTTGAACTTGACTACAAACTTATGTTTCAAATCTAGGCTGCGTATTGGGGGTTGAAGTTCAATCACTTCAATTTCAGATAAATTCCTTGTCACCAAACAATATTTACTTGACAAGCACGACTATAGATTTTTAACATTTGAGCTCTTGAATTAATATTGCGTAATAGTAATATTATATTTTTAATTAGGGTGTTCCAAGTATCTACAATATATTGGTTATTATGTACC
>JAQGBU010001911.1:0-11060 GCA_034698605.1 Isotoma decorata | reverse complement strand
ACATTTTATCTAACGAGGGATTTCCTCTAAAAAAAATTCAGGGGCGATCCCATCTGACAAAATTGAATGACAATAATAGGCAAGCAATGCACACATTGACAGACTTGCAGGACAATTTTCAATAGTAGTAGTAAAAGTAGTAGTACACTATAACGACCTGCAAGCTAACCATTAATCCAAATGGAATGAATGCTACTGTTTTGAATAGAAAAGATGCATAAAAAAAGAAAAAAAAGAACCATTATATTATTTTTTATTTCAAGCACGAGGGGTTAAGTTTGAGGGGAACTCAGTCTAATTCTTTGTTGGGTGTTATCTATTGGGACAACTGAATTTAATGTTGTTGTACTAGCTTTGTATGTTACGTTGTTGAATGAATTGGGAATTTTAAATGCATCCCAAAGAGATTGAAAAAGCAATGACATGACAAAACAGACACCACCATAATCGGAGACAATTTGTCAAAACTTCTCTCGTTCATCGCTCATGAATAAGTAAAACTATTAAATAAATGAAACGATATCACTTAAGTGTTCTTGACTGCTTGTTATTATGAAATGGGATGGTAAATATAAAGGAAAAGTATGCTTGATAACCCATAGTTTATATCGAGAAATGAAATGTCAGTAGTTGTGTAGTTGTGGCTTTATTCATTTTATCTCATATTATATTTTGATGGTTATCTGTTTTCCTCTTCTTCTAGTCCTACCTTACCTAACCTAGAGTTATGTATCTATTTGAGTATTTGCTTACAACACTTATTTATAAGGGTTTAGCCTTCATGATACAAACTTTAAACAAAACCAAAAGGAAATATTTGTTTAATCGATTTTGTTATTTTTACAAATAATCTCTGAATGTCTGAACAGTTTTATCCTTTTAAACAAACATTGCAAGCGTATTTGAATAAATTTTGAATGGAAAAACACACAGGAGGGTCTTTATAATAGGTTTGAATTGATACTGACCCGGTTATTTTATAACGTTTAAGATCTGTTCTATACAAGGTCTACATAGGTGGTTGGATTTTTGCGATTAGTGCAATTCAAAGATCAAATAGTTGATTGTAGAGAATGTATATAAATTAGAAATCAGCATTGTAGGTACATAGCTTTTGAAATGTTAATCAAGGAAATAGCATTAAAAATTGAAATTGTTTGGACATTTCTATCAGATTTTTCAAGGCAAAACAATAAAAATTCCCTTAGGGGTTTATTTAGGGGTTTAACACCATGATTGAATATAAGTTTATCTCAGAGGCATACAATTTCACCCAAAAATCTACACAGCTAACATTTAACTTATAGCTAGTCATCAATTGTGGCATTGATAATTTCCTTGCTTGTACAATGTTGGTTTTATTGATTTATTCAAACAATGCAATAGGGAAACATAAGAGTAGAATAGAATGAAGACAGGTTTTATACAAACTTGACTGCCACGAAATGCCGCACGTAAAGCCTGTCCGGTTCGTTAACTCTATTGCTATTTTGCTGCTTCTACCACCACTACTGTTGTATTTTAGTTTAGTGTTGCTGTTGCCTCTTCGCACGAATCTGTCGTGTCAAGCTACCATGTATGTTTTATGATTTTGCTCATCCCCCTCCTCAATCAGAGACTAGTCTTGTCAGAGATGCTTTAACTGCCTACTAGTTTAGCTTAACAATTGCTCCTAACCCTAAAACTCACTAACAACTCTAACCTTACTTGCCTCTGCATCGTTCCTCTTTTATCAAGAAACAAATAAAGGTCGATAATGGTAATATGCTAGAATGGAATAGCAGTTAAAGTTAAGCTATAACCACTCTTAAGCCTTGCAATCAGTATTCATCTTGTATGTCTTGTCCTAAATCAGTTTAATTTAGAAACTCCTTCCACATGAGATCCCAACAGAACCGGAAGCGTAGTAGTGGACTCGCAAAGCTAAATAATAGAAACATGTAGTACCAAAAGGTAACTCTATATGTAATATAAGGTAAGGTAATAAGGTAAAGGTAATAATAATAGATTAGAGGTTAATCATGCTGAATTCAGTGTGGGTAAGGAAATGTTTCTATATTATCAGAGATTCGCACAGAGTTAAGATAAGTAAGGTAAAGCCAGCCTTAGATGAGGATGAGGTAGAGAGAAAAGTAAAGCTTGGCTAAAGTTAGATACATGTACATTTTTGGAGCCCCTACTGAGCAAAGATAAATTTAGAACACCTTCCTCTTCTCATTAGATTAATAACTGTGCTTCACAACATGAGGGCTAACAACATATACAACATTTAATACAATGCTTGAATTTAACGGTGTGGTGAACGGTTTGGTATTATTATGGCTTTGTATTCTATTGGGAGAGAAACAGAATAGACAATTAGATATATGTCGGTATGTTCAGGTTGAGTAAGAACCGATTAGGCTAGGTACTGACGTAAAGTTGAATGTTCACTTCATTGATCACCCCCTTCCCAATGATCATAATGAATAACAATAAGGTATAACCTTTTAACATTGGATTTTCAAATTAACCAACCTTTGCAATTTAGTTTACTCAAGATTTTTCTTTTCCAATTTGTAACTTTTAATTTACGCTGATGAACTTGCATTTCTTTGTGTACATTACTTTTATTCTTGTGTTGTAATAGTAATAAGGGATGCTCAGGGAAAGTTAAAATAGGGTTTTTAGTGATCGGCATCGTCCAATTTTTTTTGTCTATGGATTTTAGTAAGCTCAGGCTAATTGGTCAATTAAGAACGTGATTAAATTCTCAATTTTGCTCAAACTGACTTTTTCCATGTTGAATATTTCAATAACCATTTTAATTTCTCACATTTTAATTACCAAGACTTCCCTATTTTATTGCTTAACTCCCCATTTCTCCCCTACTATGAAAATGAAGTGTTTAAAAATCATCATTAAGAAACGATTTTGTCTCATTCCAACCCCTCAGTTCTTTTCATTGAGCCACCCTTACCAAATGTAATTAAATTGTGATTCTAAACCGATTGTCCTGCATCTGTTGCTGGTTAACAAACTTGAAACTTTTTTCCCTTAATCGAATCAAGCCAACCACTTCAATTTCTAAAGTAACCCTTTCTAGTCCACTAGGTGTACACAGTACAATACTACATAGTAAAAGCGTGAGCATTCACCCTAGCAAAGTAATAATAATAACTATACACAACATTCATACACAGAAGACAACACAAGGGCCATGTTGAATGTAAAGCTGAAGCAGAACTCATCAGGGAGAAATGAGGTAGGCGAATGGAGTTTTTGGTTGCTTATCCAAGCGAGAGTCCTTGTTAACTGTTTCATTATAATAAAGGAAAATTATATGAGTAATTTGGAGAACCTTGTTCTCGCTCTTATCTTCCCTATCAGTCCTATCTATCCACCCTTAAACAACATTCTATACATATGCATGCATACACCTTTTTAGATGGGTTGGAATTGAGCATAGCTTCAAAAATGTTTTTACTTCTTTACTTTATAAAAGCTTGAGATTGGAGACATAGCCTAGAAAGAGAAAGCTTAGAATCATCAACATCATCCGAAGCTAAATAAAGCAGGGAGGGAAAGCCAGTGGAAGGAGGCTCTGTGGAATTGTCAAGATTTTTATTGGATGTAAGCATTACTAGAGAGAAAGCTGATAATTTTTGCACGGGGGAGATGCTACTTTCCTAGAAAATGGAAAAGAGGTACTAGGTAGTTAGATTTAGGGACAAACTGTCTCTTCCTCCCTTATACATACTACTACCTCAAGATTAGCCCATACTTCTACTACTTCCTACTTCCTGCCACCTTTTATATTAATATAAAATGTAAAGATAGGGAGGTTCATGTGGAGGCAATTGTACTACAGTATAAGTACAACAACTTAGGAAACAATATAATATGCGATAAGCTAGTTGAGTACTAAGAGTAGTTGTTATTTTTCCGTGTGGAAAATATAAGAGAAAAGGACGACAGTTGTTGGGTAACCGAAATGTTCCGGTCCTATGGGCTTCCCTGTCAACATCCCAAGGGATCTTGTGCCTGTTTTCCTGTCCATGAAGGTACTATTTCTGTACTGGTAGTCCAGATAAAATACTGGCACAGGTCTGGTGGTGGTCTTGGTACTTGTTATAGATTTAATAAAAGAAAAAGGTACTATACTTACACATTCCCTGTACAAGCATTGTAATCACATTCACATAACAGGTTTGGGGAAAGTAGAAAAAATACGGGACAAGGAAAAAATAGAGAGAGAGATTCAAAGTGAAACTGTCGTTTGTTGACTGTGACTGTGATGCAGTCAGTCAGTCGATATGTCCTCGGAGTTTCTTTTTCCTTATATAAATGTTAGAAATGGTGTGTGTGTGGATGTATGTGTGTGGTAAAGTCACAGTAAGTGGCAATTCCGCCTCGTGGCCATTGTTAGCAGAGAAGATTAACAAAAAGTTTTCACCCCTTCGTTGTCAACCACAGAACGAATGAAGGAGAAATAGCAAAAAAGGGGAATTTCATGTTGATGTGGATCTCTTTCCAAGCTATATAGTTCGTTCCTTCCTTTGACACTCTTTTAGTCTCTGAGAATCTCAAAAGTAGTAAAAACTAGAAAGGTAGACATACATAGAATCAAAGGCACCACCACTGATATTATTATGCATCTATGTATTTTGCATGTGGCTTTTTTGGCTTTTTATACCATGTGCCTAGCGATCTAGGGTCTAGCGATTTAAAATCTGACTAGCCAAATCTACATGATCTTGTATGACTGATATATAAAAGTTGGGTAATATCATTTGATATGGTATAAAAGAGGATGGACACGGATGACAACGGGTTGCTGAATGTTATTGCTGGTTCATCATGCATGAATGGTGCAGACAAGCGAGGAGTTGACTTTGAATTTCAATCCTGTTTGAATTTCATAACTGCTGAGTGAACCATTTTGGTTTGCCCTGTTGTCCTCTTTCAAAGTAGGTATGGCCTAATGGTATATGCAGTTATTCAAAGACGAAAGGTACAGATTTGAGTGACACTACTATTTGCTTTCTTTTCCCAGGAATGTGTGCATCTGTATGAAAATCCGAGTTTTGAATGTACTCGAGGACAATATTATCTAGAGGACGATCGCAATCATGTACAAACTATAATATACAATACAACTTAGAAAAGAGCATCTAGATATGATGGTAAAGAATGAATGCCACCCCCTCACACATGTATGGTATTTGTGGTGCCTTTGCATTTTTCAGTATGCTTTTACTCAACTTCAGAACCTTGGTTTCCTCTTACCTTTATCTATGTTATCGTATGCATCCCTATCTCATCCTTTCCTTTTTACCTTTCTTTCTTAGCTTCGGAAGTCCTTGGTTTTTTTCCTCGCAGTGAATATGGGCTTTTTCAATCCAAATAAAAATAAAATAGTGCCTTTTTATATTATTCTGTTTTGTTATGTTATGCAGGGATTTCTTTTAAATTTGCTTTCACTTTCTCAGCGCCTTGCATTGCAAACAAGTACAGATGTATGTGGAGTTACAATCAACAGTAGTAGTAGTGCCTACGTATTCTCAGTTAGTTTGGACATAACGGATGGAATAAAATTTAGCTAAAGCTTTTAAAGGATCACAATCCATGGATGGAGGACTGCAAGGACTTTTATTTTTACCACTTGAAGAAGCGGTGGCGGAAAGGACAATCGGTATTTTGTGCATGGCTGCAAATTTTATGAACTGGAAAAGCTTTTTACATCTTCCTTCCCTTTCTAACTGCACGCCACTGGTAGTGCTAGCGTTTCCTTGGATAGTACCACTAGGACTTAAAGTAGGACCATGGATGGACCAATATGGCAATAGGTAGAAGTAATACTTATCTTTAGTTGTTAGGCATAATACAACTAGCAAAGGCAACAGTACCCTATCAACCACCGTTTCTGCTTATCGTTAGTCTGATGGCAGTGGTAGTAGTGGTGGTTACAGTTTTTCAGTTAGAGTTAGTGTCTTAAAGCAGTTTTCTAGTGTGTAGTGTACTGTAGTGTATTGGTACACACATAAACACTAAACTCTTGAAAGATATACGACGATGGAGGATGAGGACTTTCTCTACTGCTTTTTTTTACTAGATTGTAGTAAATTCCAGTAAAGTAGTAGCGGTGGTAGTAGTGGTAGTGGTAGTGGAAGACCTGACTGGATGGACCAATTCAATTCCATTACCATTTTTACTATTGCCTCTCTTATTGTCCACGGGCTCTAAATCATCAAGGTCCAACTAACACACAAGCGACCATAACTCAAGGGAGACTCAAGAGAAATTCACATACACTTTTACTCACTTTCATCCTCTCCCTTTCTTTTTCCCATTCCCATCCCTTCCTCTCTTGTAGACTGTTCTTTCTCAAAACAAAAGAACAAAATCAACCTATAGAACTTTCTTAAAAGTAAAAGTGCCAGATGCTTCCTTTCAATAAGGGACCAGGACCAAGAAGAAACATTCTCTACCTTCTAAGACGACTACAAAGACTACAAGGACCCAGACCTGGTGGACCCATCATATATTGTAGAATTGTGTAGAGTAAGCACCATCCTCGACACTGCAAAAGATATTATACGATAACATAGTCTTATTTAAGAATTATACCCCTTTGAGTTAAAATTACTACTACTACTAGATATAGAAAAAGCACAACTACCATCAACCATATTATTAATGAACACTTGAAAACACGAAGAAATCCACCGAAGATCATTTTCATCATTTTCAAATTGCTAAAAGGGCTTTAGTTATGGCAGTTGTGTATGATGATGATGATGATGTAAGTAAGTAAGTAAAATATGTAAGTAATAGTTTTAGCTGGAACAACCAAAAGCCCAGTCTGAACTCAAAAAGGCTCAAACTGTTAGAACCACCACTGCTACTACTTCTACTAATAGAATAGAAGAATGGAAACCAAAACGCATACAAACTTTCATTTCCCAATCTCTACAAGCTGTGTGATTCCATTTAATGCTTAATTTAAACATTTGTGGCTATAGCTCTTAGCCATCCCGTTTTACATTCAATTCAATTAATGCCATGTATATAACTCAACTCTAACTTACTTAACTGCTGCTGCTGCATAGTATATTGCTTTCATTTTCCTTTCTCATAATGTCATAATACAATTTTCTACTTAATTTTACCCCTGCAATATGCACATCGTCATTTAATATAACTAACTAAATACTTCATACAACTCAGAAGTTTGAACACGAAGAGTTTTATTTACGTTTCATGTTTTCATCCCTAACTTCCTTCCTTCTTCCTTGCTTTTATTTGGTTGTAATTCATCCTGACCACCATCACCATTACCACTAACGCATTCAACAGGGATTTGTTCCAAAAGGTAATAATGGGCTTAGGTAAGTAAGCAATGGAAATTCTATTATGTCATTTTCCAAGGATAGTTCAAACTAAGGTAAATGTATGTATGGAACAAAGATGCCGTAGAGCAAAGAGAGACATTTGCTGGAGAGCAATATCGTGTTGAAATTAAAAGGTATAAAAAATGGCTTGCTTGCTTCTTTACTTGGCATATGCAAGAGTTCCTTGGAACATTAATACTAATAGAACTACCAGCATAAGACATCACCTACCTATTTATACATTTTGAGAACGGTATGTATGACGGTAATAATATCGTACGCTTGGTAAGCTTGCCAGCAAGCTGATGTTTTTTTCCAACGAAGAAAGAAAAACGTGTAAAAAAAGAGCCATTCAATTATGGTTTTTGTATAGGATGTAAATTTGAAATTTTACGGGATGTTAAATCAAACTGTAAATCCCTTAGGAGAGGAAGTCCAAAAAGTACTCTGGGTATGGTATTATAGGGTGTATGTATGGTCGTACGGTCTAGTGGCAATGGTAAAAGTAGTAAGTATTGGCATGGTTGGTTGGCTGCTTCAACTACTGGATCTCTGGATCGGTCTTACGATATTGCATTACATAATAAGCCTAAAGCTATTGCTCTAACTTAAACCGACCACCACCGTACCACACGATTTGCCACCACATCAGAAAAGTAGTAGGACAACGTTAATAGGAAAAGGAGTCTTGGAACAAAGCTCCCAGATGAGCCACTAAAATAATAAAATCGATTTTATTATTCGTGTGACAAACAGACAGGGGACTAGAATAAGCCAGGATAATGAAGGAGCTTATTTATACGCATCAAATGGTTAAAATGTGTTCATTTTATACTGGAGTCAGCAGATTCACCCTGTATTATGTTAGTTGATAGTTGTCTGTCGTAGAAGCATTTGTGTACTACAACAGAATCCACAATGAAATGAGATTTACGACCCAACAGGCCAAGCTTGGATAGACCACCACCACCATTTCCAAGCATTTGCCCCTATTGCATTTCATACCACCGAAAAAGTGTTTTCACTTCTACTACTCAAGATCATCATTCTCACACAAACACACACACATGCACACAGAGTCAGTTTGCTAGTTTAGTCAATGCAATTTTGAAATCTATGTTGAATGTGTGAACTCTGGCTGAACACTTTGGTCCGATTGCATGCTATTTCTATTGCAGCTATTACCACTGACTTGAATGTTAGAGCTGTTTCATCACATCATGCCTGTCACTTTAGTGCTTTTTTGCTCTCTCTTGTTTTTAAAAAGAGAATGCCATCCCATTGGCAATATAAATTGTGAAATATTTTCTCATAAGCCTTGTTTTATTTTTTGCTTCGCTTTGCTTTATACTAGTTGGGCTCGTGCACTTTAACCCAATCTTCTACATAATTCCACACTAATAATAATATTAGCTGTACAAATGGTAACAGGAGAAGTGGCAAATGGCAATGATAAGTTTAAAGATCTCCAGAAAGAAAATCCTCTCACTTTTATAAAACACATTGCATAGTAATATAAATACAGTACATATTTTACACTCTCTATTCCAACCCCAACCCTAGTAGATCTTGTAAAAGTTATACCAGAAGTAAAAAGTCTATTCCAAAGAATTACATAAGACGAGTTCCAGTTATGCAAGGAATGCCCGGCTTTCATGCCTCCTCTAATAATATTACTTTTATGCCAAAATACAAATGATGAGTTAACAAAAGGGAAAGCCCAAGGAAGTCAGTAAGCCCATGAGTGTGACACCAAGACAAAATAAATGTCTTCTTGGTTCCCTTCCGTTGGCAATCATTTGCATTCGCACATTCATATTGTTTCATTCTTCTCATATATAAAAGGGTTGTGTTGAGTTGTACTAATGTTCTAGTTGTAACTCGTACATCTATGAGAATTGGTGATGATATGGTTTACTTTTTTACACAACTCCTCGCACAATACTATACTACCCAATTCGCATAACACTATAAAAGAATTTCTAAGAGACAAAATGTGAATTTATTTTTACAAAGAACAATCAACCCTTTTTTCACCCGAGGACACCCAGACACAAAATGCAATCTTAGTACCATAGCTATTTCTCCATGGTGCTAATATCTGTCTTTGCCATCATCTCATAGCTATCACCATCAGTTAGCTTGGAGTAAAGTCGTTCTTTCTATCTTGGAAAAGTAGTACATAGAATTTCAAACTTCCAAACTTGAAGACTTTGCCTAAATCTAGTCATCACGGCAGGAGTCATGGAGCGTCACTATCGGTATGAAGTATCAGTATCAGTTTCAGAGACATATTATATATTCCAGCAGCCCCAGCTGCTACCACTGCTACAGCAGCAGTAGCAGCAACAATGCCAAAGAAACGAGCCATGGATTTGTGTATATTTCAACAACTTTCAGGATGATTTGTTAAACGCCTTTCTCCTCAAGGGACTGCTTATATTATTTCCTATGTACCTAACATCTACCAACATGGATTTTCTGCTAACATGTTCCATTATCCTATTCAACACAACTGCTTTCCATGACTTCCGAGTAGCTCAGTTTACTTTGGGTAATATATGCAAAAGCTTGGAGAGCATTATTAAGGGAAAGTAGAATGGGTAGAGAGGAGTAGTATGAAATGGTTGAATATTGGCTTAATGGTTAGAACGTCTAGATGATTGGTGGTAGTGTCTACCACCACTGCACGAAAAGACACTTTACTTGCAGTCCCAATCGCAGTTGCTTTCTAAATTCAGTTGAAAACTAATTTCAAAGTCAACACGATGAATCTAATCAATTCCTAATCGCGGTTAAGGTTGCTCTTGCTTCGTTGAATACATATCATTACTTGTATATTATGGCCAAGTCAATTCACCAAATAAACTTGGGCTATTGAACCAAGAAGGTAAAAGTTAATGTTAAGTGAATAACCTACTTGGTTTGGTTAAAGAAATAAATGAAGACTCTCCTTTCTTAGCACTCAATGTGTATTAATTTCTGCTCTGTTTGCTCTCTATTGTACGTGGGACGTATGGTTGATAAGTTGGTTGTTGGTTAGAAGTTGGTGTCAGTAGTTTGTTCTTAGTTGGTTAGCAGTATGTATGAGGCTTGAGACTAAAAGACCCATTCTATCAACCATGCTACTTCATTCTGTCCATGTTCCAAGAACTTTCTTATTGTTTAGGTGATATATGAGGACGGGTTGCAAGCAAAGAGAAATCTAACCTAACTCATCATCAATTTCTTCTTTGCACTAACTTTATTCCCCACAAATAAATGGATCTGTTCATAATTCAAATGAAATGTTTTTGAGGATTGGCATTCGAATGGACTAAAATGCCTTATGTTATTATTTTTTAAATTTAATTGGAGCATTTCAAGTGCTTAGCTTTCTTAATGGACCAGATACAATGAATTTTGTATACCTTTTTCCAATTTTACTTTCTCAAACTTACTGTATACAGCTGCCCCCTTAAAAATCATATAACTGGAAGCCAACAATATCCTAGAAAAAGGATAAAATTCCAGCACACAACTTCTGAATTAAGATTTGCCAACAAAACCAAATCTACTTTTACAACTACTGCACTTATTTATCATCGTTTGAATTATGATACATACGCCAGAATAGAAGTGAATGTGTAAGCATTTATGTTGTAAAGTATTATTATTCCATGGATTTCCCTTCCCTTTCCCGTGTTC
>JAQGBU010001910.1:0-11064 GCA_034698605.1 Isotoma decorata | reverse complement strand
GTTCCTTATTGCTTAATTCTACCGTCTAATATCTAATTGCTTATTTAAATAAACTCATGCATTTTAACTATAATATTGTACAAAATACCTTACCAACACTATCGTTCGTTCATAATACCTCTCTTAAAACTCTATCTATCTCTCTACGTATAATTTATTTGCTACCACACTCAACATACACTTAATACTTGACAATTTCTATTATAGAGTCCAATCTGGATATTTTCATAAGCTGCGTAGGATTAAAAGTCATGTCATTTTTACAATTTAAGACCTGTTTCATGAAATTTTGGCGTTTTAAAGAAAACCGAATGAAGTGCTAGGGTCAGAATGAACACGGGTATTATAATCCCCTCTATTCGGAGCTAATTTTTTCCTACAAAATGCTTACCACTATTTATGGTCTAACCCACTTTTTTTTTATAAAAGTCGGCATTCCTCTATTTATTCACGATTTATTTATAGTGACATGGCAGCTAGTGAGTGAGATGAAGTATTAAGCAATAAACCTCTATCTCTCACGCAGTTACTCTACAGTAAAGCAGACTCCCTTTCTTTTAAAGTTTTAAAAATACTTTTCATTCAGCTTCACAACCTATATACCTATACATAAGCCATCACTTGCATCCATTATACTTTACTTTATTACTACATTTTTTTAAATGTATTTATATCCATCATAATAATGAATTCAATTGATTGTCGATCTCCACTTACCTAATACACCCTTATTTGTGCAATGTGTGTAGAGGGTGAATGAATGTGTGTAGTGCATATTCATAGCCAATAAAATCTTTATAACATTTTAACTCGTCATCCATCCATCATTAAAAAATAACATCAAATATCAATTCAAGTGAATGTGATGTAATCTCATTTAATATCAAATTTGCATTCGACAATTTTTTTTATTATTATTAAAACACTTTTAGTTTCTATATCACTTAGCATAATCATAGTATATATTTAGTCTTGATTTATTTTTTTAGCACCATGGGATATTCATTGTTAGATCGAGGAATGGGAATGTCACTTCAATGATTGGTTTTTTAATGACGTAACATATTTCGGTCTATAAAATGCCACAAACTTTTCATAATGCTTGCCACAACGCTTTTTTGGATTGACATGTGGAATAAAGATAAGCGGGGTTTAAAGCGATGCTTTTTGAAGTTCGAATTTAAAAATAAAAGAAACCCTTCAATCTTGAATTTAACAAGTACAATAAGAAGTAGAGAATTGCTTGTGTTTGTTTTAGAAACAGACAACCAACTAATTATATGAAGTTTTCTCAACTTTGACTTTTTAAGCTTTAAATTGACCTAAATCCGTAGATTTCTCTTGCGTTTTAATATCTACGTTTTTAATTTCGAAAAGCTTCAAATTCAAATCACGTTTATAAATGTTCCAAAAAAAAGTTTTTTTTTCAAGTTATATTAATTAAAAGGTAGAAAGCCCTTTAAAACTACAATATTGCACTTAGACAAGGAAGAGAACCAGATTTATAGAAAAAAAGAGCTAACATGCTTTATTTCTCAACATGTCAACTTCAAAAACAAATTGGACACACAGACCCTTACTAAATTGTTAGTAGAAACCGCAATAGTATTTCAATATCAAACGGCCAGCCATTAACCTTAATTCACAACGCTTTTCTAACATTGCGATATATCTCCTAGTACTCAATCAGCAATTTTTAAATTTGTTTTCAACTAAAAAACTATGAAACTGTAATCTGTTTACTTGCTAGATATTATTCTTGTGTCATGTTGTTTGTTGCAATTGCCAACTGCATATTGGTAACAATGCTAACGGTAACTGGTTTTGCATGCAGTTTACCTAAAAGAAGAAATTCACCTTCCTGTTGCTTATGATTGGCATTGATGAATTATAAAATACATAAAAACTCTTATAAGCTTCGTTCCTAGTACCAACTTATTGCAACCTTTTTGGTCTAGAATTGTTAAAACTGGTCTTTACAGTTAGTTTCTAGAGGAATTTATGGTTTTTTGCGTGTTCCTTTATTTTTGTTAGATTAGGTGCATCTCTATCTTAATGCCAGGAATTTGTTCTAGGTTCACTTTATAGTTTAAGGTCAATATAGGCATCTAAACAAGGTAAACTATAACTATATGCATTCATCATTCAGGTAGATTATACTTAAAAGTCAAGAGGATTGTTGTACTAGGTCAGGTACGACAAAAGTCAGGGTGACACTTCTTAAAAACCTTGACATTATCCGCTATATTTACTTAATTTACCAATGTTATTTTTATCTTATGCTTTGTCAACGTCTGCTTTATGAAACTAGCTGATAAAGTTATCAAAGACTCTTAACAATTTCCAGGAAATTTTCAATGGAAACCTGTGGTGCTAATTCTTATTAAGTTATTTGTAATGCTTCTTACATTTGTCATATGGCGATTTCAAAGTATAAGAAACCTGAATCACTTCATACATTAACTTAAAAAGAAAGTTTAGGAATAAATTCCACATGCTTTAATAAAACTGGTTATCAAACTACCTTAAACCCTGGGATATTTTCAAGCTCTTGGGAAAAATATGCTCCCAAAACCTTTTTGTTTTGAGGGACTCAATTTAAGAATAAAATGAGACATTTTAAGCAAACATCAAAATATTTTTGAGTTTTAAGCCATACAAGGATATTATTCTCACACGCTTTAAAACTAAAATATACGACTGGAAGAAGTGTAATAATATAAGACTAAAATCCGGTTTTAAACATGCAATACTTGAAATTGTTTCATAGGAAATGTAAAACATGAAAAATAAAATTATTATTTTCAAAAGGAACTAAGAACTTCTTGTAATTGTCTAATTAACTTTAATATACTTGCAACAACACGATCGCGTGTTTCTTTTAGACAAAACAAGTAAAATATCTTCATTCAAATGTAAAACACAATAACAATGTACAATTACGAAAATTCTGGAACTTTTGATCTTGATGCGGATGGGACAGTCTAAATAATATTATTGCATGAGATTATTATCATTATCAATGACAGATCCACGTGTCCTATGTCCTTTTTAATTAATTCCAAACAAATTACAAAATTAGCAACAATATAAGACGTAGATGATATGATTAAAGGTTATTGTTGTTTACAGTAAGCGGGATTTTTATTACCATTTGTGTCAACAATAAGTTGTACTTCTGGATAAATGTTATTGTACTGCTTGTTTGCTGTTCTTAAGGCCAAGCTAATTTATTGTTGCCCAACGTAGACATAAAAAGTTACACTGGATATGAATCATGAAGATATCTCAAGCAAAAAACCAAATAAATAGCAACACGTGTGCCATAATATTTATCTTTACGTGTTTTATCACTACATCATAGATTATATAATGTTACTTTACGCAATGGTCATTTTTAGTGTACTTGTGGTTGGAGTACTTTAAGTATTATACGCAGTTCCTTATATTCAATCCCCACTTGTTCTATAGCCATTTTCCAAGTAATTTTGTTCTAAATGAGCATCATTGTTTGGAAATTTTTATGGCGAACGGCTTATTGGAATTGTAACACTTGGCAAAAAATGTTCACAGCCGAGCACTCTTTTTAATTAAGAAAACAACATCTTGTTGTAAATGTGACTTCCCTGAATTTTCAGGATTCCCTTCATAATGTATCACCGCGAGAAGAATTTTTACAAAAATTTGAAGGTAAAATTTTCCAATGGGAAATAAGTTTTCCGATTGGTTAATCATCATACTAATAGAAAACAAGTGCCGTCAGTCTGTCCTGACTACTCCTCCATAACTACCACAGGTACAGCCAAGCTGAAATAGCATTGGAAAGAGGACAACAAGTTAACCCTAAAAGCTTTTTTCAAGCCCCTCCGTGACCTCTCACCTTCACACGGTCAATTAACATTTAACATGTACTCCCCTGAGGAAACCACCGCGAAGGAAAAAGGGTGTTCATAAATACTATGCTGTAAATATGGATAAGTAGGTATTATTATGTCCCTTCCAATGAAGACGCTAATATGTGCTCTGTGTCCAACAATCCTTTCGAGCGGCTCGAAAATCCCTTACTTATCCTTTTAAGCGGTCACACGTCGAAGTTTCGAAAAAAAATGTCCATTTATTGAATTTTCAAAAGAACGAAACCTTCCATATATCCTTTTCCTTTTTATTCAAAATGAATATCAACCTTTATGAAAAATGGGATTTCTGGGGATTTTAATTCCCCCTCTGGACATGCATTACATCCTTGAGCGCTCCTTTTGCGTGTAACGTAACAGTGTATTTTGACAATTTTACCTTTGACTGCTATTTCGCCTGACTTACTTTACTTATACTCTCGGACATTAATTAAATACTGTGTACTCGCACAGCGAAGTTGGGCTTTAAGTCTTGAACTTGAAACTAATAAATCATTTTGTAATAAAAACATCAATCCTAAACATGGCTGACGTTGAAATCTCAAAAACATCCTTTGAAATTAAAATTGTATTAACATAAATTAACTTTTTATTTGAAACTCAAGATACTTCATTCAGCTAAACCTTACACTTTAAGACTCCTTTGGAAAGTTCCTCTTTATCAAAAATCTACTCGAAAATTACATTCTTACGTAAAAGGTAATTTTTAGTAGTCAATTCAATTAGCTATAACAGTTAAACATTTTTCGGAATAAGTTCTGATGGTGTGTAAAAGAAGTAGCTGAAAAAGTGAGAACAGTAGCTGCATATTATAAAGCTATCAAACGAACATCTAATTTGTTGCCAAATGCCTACTCAATACTTTTATAGGATTTTGCCAAATGAATGACTGTTCCTATTGAACATGAGGATGCTAGAAAGAGTAGTAGTTAGATTGATTGCATAACATGAAATGATCATATGAATTATTACATCACAATAAGGAATGAAGTGCACACAAGAGTTAACTAATGAGCTTGAAACAAACAGTTATAGAGTACAGCATAATATTGTATCTCCTCGTCTCTCTTCAATATTTATTTTATAATACTGCTGAGAATAAGTGCAGTGGAACAAGTAGTTATTTATTTCATTAGTATTCAAAGTGGATATCCGGAATGGAGTATTCCTTAGAAGTTTTAGCCTTTATAGATAATAACAATAATAATAATAAGCCATTAAACTCAGGCACTACGTCACAAGGTAACATATATATAAATAATCTTTAGTAAATTAAAATTGCATTGAATACTTTTTAATACATGTATCTCGAGTTATTATTCGACACTGTTTATAAATAATGTGGTGTAATTTAAAAGTAAAGTTTAACCAAGTTATAATGTCTAGTAATATGTGTAATGAGGGTTTAACATCCTCACTAATTAACTTTTACACTACTTACACTTTTTACTTTTGAAGTTTAACCGAAGGTGCTGTGATGTATGTAAGCTTAAATGTAATTATCTAATTCTCCTTATCTTCATGTTTATGACAATTTCCTTAATTTGGGGCATGGGCATCCTTAATGTTAAAATATTACATTAATGACACTATTTTAGACATGCGGAGGAGAATTAAATTCCATCATCACAGATTTTAGCCCGAGCCTAGGACTCATGAATGGACTAGAAGTAATATGAAATCATATGCTATCAAGTTTCACAGGAAAGTTTTAAGTTGGACTGGACATTACAATTAGCATAGATTTCAGATTATTGCTGATTCTGGAACCTTTCCTTAATTTCTTCCATGTAATGAGTGGGATTGTTAATTCTAATTATTAAGAAATTGTGATCCACTGTAAAGATTTACTCCATAAGATGTATGAACAGAGCTCTTATTAAATTTCTATAAAAAATTGAGAGAAAGTCTCTTTCAATCATGTTTTCTTCTATAACTACCATGCCTACTTTTATTATACTTTGATAACACAGCTACTATCTTTAACCTGTCTCTTTGTTTCGTCTAGGAGTTTTGAAGTTGGCTTAAGAAAATGATCCATCGCAATTCTCATTCACCCAAGATTATTATTATTATTTGTTAATCTTCTTATGTAACCTGTAAACGTGAATAGAATTCCACTGTCAACATTATTTGTTGTTTTTAAATCAGATACTCATTTACATATACGACGACGCATATTCATTCATTTCCCATTAGCGTAGTGCAACTTTTAAGTTGATCCAATTTCATCTTAACTAGAACACCTTGTTACATGCAAGGGGACTTTTGTGATTGAAATTTTTAAAACCCCTTGTAAAGCAACAGTTTATAGGAAATGCGTAAGAAATACCGCTACCTTTACAAAGCTAATTTGACACTTTTCCCATTTAAAGAGTAAGAGTAGTTAACGCTATAATTAACTTTTACAACTCCAGTGTAGAGTTCAACACAAGGATTGTCAAGTTCATCAGCATTTTCGTATAATTTAAAAGGATATAATATACACTATGTACGAGTTATAGTAATACACAAAGGCGAACAACCCAAATAATAGTGCAACTATATCATGACAAATACCTTGAATAGATTAGTTGTAAGGTCAAACAAAAATCTAAAGGTGACAGTCAAGGTTCATTTTATATAAACTCTTCAATGGGTATAGCATTCTCTTATATAAAGATGGAATAACTAAATGGGAAGAAAAAGGATGGGTAGGAAGTTAGGAAGTGGTCAAGGCAAGTTGCTCATGTTTTGGGTTTATAAAAAGGTTCATTTTTCGGTGGAAGACGGGTGCATTTTTTAAATTAACACATTTTTCTGTACAATACTTCGTCCTATACATCTTGACTGTTGGGTTTCAATTGGATTTTTTAAAAGCAATATTATTTGAAAAAATATAATGGACTTGGTACATCCTGTGTCTTAAGATAAAGTTCAACACATATTTTGACTTTGAATTTTAATTTTGTTTTAAAATTAAGGTAAAATTCTTGTCACAAAGAACTGCATTATAACTGAAAAGTTAAAAAAAAATTCTGATGGGACACTGAGCAGAGATAAAGTTAAGATATTGGAAATACTTAGCTTATGATAAGGTAGATTTATACAGCGTAAATTCCCGACCCTACTATACAAAATGACACAATCCCCGTATCTCATGATTTCATTTATCTCTCCATGATGTCTATTCTACATGAGCACGGGTAGTTCGGTTTCGTACCCGGGCATCCATATAGGGTGGCCCATTCATCCAAGGGATGCCAGACACTTCCACTCTTCCTTTCCATTTCCCTATCTGCATACTACTGCCATTTACTCTAATATCTTAGCCACTGAAACTTTAGCCTGATTTTCGAAAATACACACTTGGTCTTAACCTGAGATACGTAGGACTCTTTAAAAATGTTATTGTGAGGGCTGACCTCTTAGGCCATTTGGTAGGTTAAACCGTCTAACTGGTACAGAAATAACCGTAAACATTTTATCGTTAACATCATAACCATTTAATGTTTAACAGAAGCTATGAACAGTCCTATAAAACAAAACATTGGGTACTATTTCCCTAAATTAGATTTTATTCTATACGGAATATTAATTAGCAAATGGTTATCATCTGCCCATAAATCCAACCCAACTGTCTGAAATAAAAACCATACCAAAATAAAATCTAGCATCCAAAAGGAAGTCGCCAAAAGCCAAGTTATAAATTCCACTATTACACGGTCCTTGAAGGCATGCCAAATTTATTTTAATCATACCAACCCTTTCAAGAAGACCTTGTCATATGCCTTTTTTATATCAAAACTCATAAGATAATAATATGTAATATATATTTATACTTTGTTTTGGTTATGTATACCTTCATTACAAAATTGACCATGAAAATGGGATGTTGACACCATGCTCATTTTTTAAACTGCTTTTTTAGCAGCATTTTATCGACTGAAACATAGATACACTATTTGTTTTTATAACAAAGAAAGAAGCAACTAACTATTATTAATCTATTGAAAAAAGCCAACACTCATTTAAGACGATGAATTAGCGTAGGATATTGATATTCTAGCACAATAGTGTCAAAAATCATTGCGCACTGTTCAATTAGTACCATTATTAACTGCTTACCTGACCTTACATCATTTTATTACTTCAATGTAACTATTAAATGGTACCAACATTGTGTAAAGCATTATCAAAGCCATAAAATATTAGCTATCTGTTATGTATAATCTCTACGTTTAACAATAAAGAGTCAGGTAAGACTTTACTTAAAACTAAAACAGGTAGAAAAATGTAGTAACGCAGACTTTGTAAATAACTCATAAAAATTTATGGAGCTTTTGGTTGGGACAATTTTGCAAGTTTTAACATTTCAAATGAAAATGCTATAAGGTACATAATAAAATTGCGTTTTGAATCGTAAATCTCCTCCATTCAAATTACTTAACATTAGTGCATAAAATGCAGCAGCAAAACATTTTTATAACATCTGAGATGACTTGAGCAAGACTATAAAAATAAAGAGGTATTTTGAGGTAGAATTAATACGACAGTGATTGTAACAGGTTACAAAGCTGTAATGCAGTGGTAATATTCATATTTTAGGCTTAAAAAGGAAGCTTAATTTAATCATGCCCAGAAATAATACTTTAAAAGCCTTTAATTACAACACAACCCAAAACATTTTATTAACCTCATTTCAGCTTCCAACTAGCCGGGCTCTATAAAAACGACTGAAAAATGACATCTCGATTTAGAATCCCATGGGGAGTTATTGTTTCGACTCTTCAAAAAGGATAGGGTTCTATTCCGAGGGGGACTTTTAGTTTCAAAGCAAAATCCAGCAAACATTTTATCTTTAAAAAAACATTTATTTCGTCAAAATCTAAATTTTTTTACAATTTTAGATATGACACCTTAAAAAGTACTAAATCCAGGCTCTGTGCTCTTTTTATCTTCTGTTTTCATTTTTTCAGATTGATTTTGTTCATCTTATACACTAAACTATATTTTTTGGATGGGGCTATATTTTGGAGGGGGGTTCTTAATAGAGTTTAACGGTAATTAAATGCTAATTTTCGTTAGATGGGAGTGTACTTCAGGCTTTTATTTCGATTTTTAAAACAGTTAAAAACCTTTAAAAAGTAAGCTTGTTAAGATTTACTGATCAAGGTGCATTGTTCTGGTTAATATAGATATAATGCACCTACTGCCCGCTTTTTCGTTCTACAATTTTATCTTATGTCCAACGCTATTACCAAAACTATCATTCTACATTACATATTTCTTAAATCCAACAACATTTAAGCTAATACAAGCTAAGTCATTTCCTACATTCATAGATATAGATTGACACGATTCATATTGTCCCTTTTTAAATTTAAAATCCGAAAGAAATGTATTTCCCAAGCCCAATTTAAACAGTCCCTGATAATACATAGACAACCAAGCTAATAGTTACTTGCTAATATATTCAACAGCATATTCGAATTGATGTTTAATTTAATCGTATTCGTAATGCAAATCCACGTTTAATAATTAAGGTGTTGCCAATTTGTATAGTTTAGTCACAGGCAGGCCAGGGCTTATGGATTGGGCTTATCCATTTGTCTGTCAGTTTGCCGATAACTTCAGAACGCTTCAAATTCGATTCAAATTTCGAACACACATGTATTTTGCCAAATGAGAAGCTATCAGGAATTAGGAGTTAGACGATGAGCAATGGGCTCATTCATGTAGGTTTACACCGTTTTTTTCTTGATAATCATGATAGAAAGCTGAAATAATTTAAGCTGAAAATCAAAAAGTACATGAACATTGAAGTGCATTCAATGCACTGCAGAAACTCACAAGAAATGAATTTTACAAATAGCAGCAGGACTTTCTAATCCACACATGGAAGATAGAGTATCAAGAGGAAATCTGGAAATCACAAAATTTGGGAAAAACGTAAGGAAGTAGACAACAAGTATGTGTACTTGAAATTTCCCCCTTTGATTAGTTTATCAAGGATTAACTAATCAACAGATAATCATGAACATTTATTTCAACTTGCACTGCCTTAAAATACCAAAAGGATTTATCTATTGAATTTAACGATTGAAAATAAAACTTAACCATACATACCGTAAAACGCGATTTAGAACCCCTCCGGTTTAGAGCTCCCCCCCCTAAATAACTCCCCAGATCTAGCGACTGGTTTGAAAAAATAACATCCCCCCGGAATATAGCCACATCCAAAAAATATAGTTTAGTGTAGAACATAAAAAAAAGTTAATTTTAAATAATATAAACAGAAAATAAAGACACCAGTGAGTCTGGATCTAGTTTAAAACCAAGTTTTTTAGGTTTCACATCTAAAATTGTACGACATTTTGCATTTTAACGACATAAATTGCTGCTTTTTTGATAAAATGTTCTTCGATTTTTGCTTTGAAACTATAAGTCCCCCACCCCCGGAATAGAGCCCCACCCCGGAATAGAGCCCCACCCCGGAATACAGCCCCACCCCAAAATAGAGCCCCATCGTTTTTGGATTGTTGAAAAATAACTCCCCATGGGGTTCTAAATGGCGTTTTACGGTAATCGTAATGAATAAGATCAGGCAATGGGATTTTATTTTTTCAATAGTTTTATTTTCACTAATACAGAATCGAGTATATAATCGTAATGGTGTTTTGCATATGAATGATGACGCTAATTTAGTGTATAATTCGATACAATTGTTTAATAGTAATTGCAAATTTAATAACAAATTAATATGCTATATATTTGAATGCCAGTGAAGTCAGTTGCATGGGCTTGAGAAAAACCCTTTTAATCCGTATTTTATGCAATAATTACTGTTTCACTGATTATTGCATGATTGATTATGATGATGACCAGGTATTTTTTCACAATTAAATCACAATTAAGTAATTTTGCATGCTGGTAGTTAGCTGGTATTTTGAGTCTTAGTTTGTACTATAGAATAATTTTCTTTGCTTGTAACCAAAATGAATACCGTTTTAATTGCACTTTTAAGTGTATGCTTACTTCAGGTTATCAATTGTACAAGTGTAATTAAAAAATCTGAGGATGGGCTCAAAAATTTTGAAAATCTGGACGATGCTGGAAAAGTGATTTTAGGATGGGAGGTGGATTTAACTGAAGGTGTTATCACATTCGA
>JAQGBU010001909.1:0-11064 GCA_034698605.1 Isotoma decorata | reverse complement strand
TCCCGGATTGCCATTAATTTACCCCCGGATTCCCGGTTACCGCCGGTACCAGGGTACCAAAGATTCTGCACCCCCGTGCAGGAGCCCATTGGAATTAACGTAGAACCTACCACCTCAGGGCCGATCTTCGTTACAGCAGATGCAATGGGTTTCCCTGTCCTTCGGTCATAGGTCATCTCAAATTCAACAGGGTCACCTAACTTCAAGTGCTCAATTGTTCCGTCAAATTGGCTAAAATGGAAGAACAGCCTTGCCTGTCTCTCGCAGCACTGAATGAAGCCGTAGGAGTGCTGGACAAAAAGTGACAAGAAAATACCAGTTAAATAAAAGAATAGGGAGAATAAGGGAGGTAATTTGTGAAGGATCCCCTTTGAACTTACAAGTAACTTTTCAATGATTCCAGTTTCCCTCACTCCTTGATTAAATGAATTTTCTCCATGCTCATTGCTTCGATTGTTAGAGTTTCCATGGTGATTTGATGTGGAGGTACTTGAGGTGTTGTTGTAGTTTCCACTTGAACTCTCTCGATCTCGGTAATTGCTAGAGTTTCCAAAATTGTTGCTGCTGCTTTGGTTTCCATAGTGACCATTTGTGGAGGAAATGTCATCCGAGAACATTGAAGATGAAGAGTTCTCTCGATCCCGACCCTAGAATTTAAATTTTAAACATTCATTTAAATGTTAAAGTTATATTAAAAGGGGCTTAAAGGGTTGTTGTGGGTAAGGGAGGATTTCCTAGTACTTACAGGGATCGTGTCGTCAATGGAAAACGTTCCTATGGAGAACCCCTTGTTGTTTGAGTAGTTGTTGGATGAAGAGGAGAACTGATTGGATTGAGAGCCACCACTCCCACTGTCCCGTCCACTCCCTCCACTCTCCCTGTAGAAGTTAATGGGTGAGTGGGAGGAGTTCCTGAACACTGGCGAATGAGAGGTATTGCTAGAGTGGTAAGTTGGTGACTTATTCATGTTATGATGCTGAGTCCTGTCTCCACCCCCTCCGCCATTGTTGCTCATTTGGAGGGTGCCACCCGGGTCTTTTGGGTTGAAAAATCCAAAGGACATGGAAGAGAATGGATCATACTGCTGGCTACTCCCATTGTTGCAACTGGATGAAGAGTCGAGAGCCATGTTGCCACTCCCACCTCCACCCATCCCTGTCCCAATAATTCCAAAGGGTGAGCCATTAGCTCCAGAACTACGCGTGAGGCATCCACCTCCTCCGTTATTACCTCCCACAGCACGATTACCTCCAGATCCAAGGGGAGCAGTTAAACCTCCCAGAGAATTTCCCAAAGATCCTCCAACACCTCCGGAGGTAACTTGATTAAGTAAAGCTTTGAGGTCCAGCACTCCACCATCTTGACCTCCTAGTCTGCTCGAACCGAAATTCCAACTCGACATTTTCCAACGTATTTAATAATTAATGTATGATTAAGACTGGCTTTAGTTATTTATTTCTAAGGGGTGTGGCTCCTTGTCTTTATTTCTTCTTATTATCTTATCTTACTTTAAAGAGGAGAAAAATCACAAAAAATTTTCTTTTTCGAAACTTAAGACACTTTTCACTTGTTTTTTATTTCTTTATTGCAATGTAGTTTATGGCTAGAGACTCGGCCTTAAGGGTTCTCCAACAGGCTCGCTTAAATAATGCACCAGTGTTAGTAGTAACGTTTATTCCCACGCTTCTCATACGCTTCTAATAATATTCAAGTGTTATGTTTTTTGGGCACTGAGGTCATAGGTTGGTTGGCCGCCCCCAAACACTCCCCTAATTATATACCTTTTACCTTGTTTGTATTATCATTTAAATGTTTTAAATTATTTAAAAAATAGTTAAACGATGAGAGATATTGAATAGGTGGTAAATGAGCTTATTGTTGTTCACACTAGAAATACTTGTAAGTTGTTGGAGTGGGGTTGTTTGCGCTTGAACCCCGAATTAAAACGCTTGTTTAAAAGGCTGCAGACGCTTGCTCCTATCCTAATTATTATGCGATGATGAGGCTGCTACGTTTATAGCAGTTACCAGGACTCAGTTCCTTACGATATATTTATAGTTACAGTCAAAGTCTTTTGGTTCATTTAAATTATAATTATTAATTAGTAATTATCATTAATTAGTAGTTAACTGGTTGATTTTAAATGCGCTCCTCCCTCCCCTCATTCATAAATCATTGGAATTATAATGTCTCTCTCTTTCGCATAATAGTTCAACGTTATTTGTGTACAAAACTAGTAGTTTTCTCTCTTATTCTTTCCCCCCGTCTCTAAATAAGTTTTTTACGTTTTATTCTTCTTTCTTGGGTTTGAGTCGTTTGAGTGGTTTTGGTTGCGAGATTAATTAGATTTTGAATTAGATTTTTAATTAGAAATTGATGTTGATTTTTTTGTTTTGTCGTTGGACGAGTTACGTTAACGTTGAACCTTTTATTATATCGTTTTCTACACTAATTAGGATGAGATTTTGAGAAATGTTCGAGGTATAGATAGGTAGGTCATAGGTCGTGTGATGATGATGATAATGATGATGATGTGATGAGGTTTACTTTTCTCTTTACACTTTCCCCAATTATTATTATTATTATTGATAACTTATTGTAATTAATTATTTTTTGGATTAATTAACAGTCCGTTTCCTGTCTCTGACTTTTCACAAATATCACAGTAAGTTGCAAAAGTTCCCTTTTTTGCTATCCTTTTTTCCCTAATAATAATATAAGTAAGTATGTGAGATTTACATGAGGAGGTATGCGCTAATTAACCTAACTAGAATTAACTAATTATCCTAATAATTCGAATAATAATTCTCCAGCAATTACTTATTATACTTTGGATTCTTAGGAATAGAAATTAAAACCCAACCCTTGAATATTACTATGACCTTTCTTTTATTACTATTTATTTAAGGTGATGAAGAAGAGTGAATATATTTTACTCAATCATTTAAATACCTTTCAATTAATTAAGAGTAATTAACTAGTAGGGATAATGTTAGAGTCAACTCCTTTTAATACCTATTATCTCTTTTTATCTTAGAATCTATTCTTATAAGCTTGAACTTTGAACTGCAAATGAGTAACTTTGCTTGGATTTTTTATTACTTTTGTGGCAAAACAGAGGGATTTTCAGCACTTGACTTTTTAAAACAAATTTATAGGAATTTAAAAGTTTGGATTTGTAGTTTTATGAAAGGGGCTTGTGAACCCTTCCTCCCTTAACTCTCCCTTAATTCTAAAATAATGCGTAAAGAAAAGAATAACGTTTGACTATAAAGCGTCTCTCTCCTTTCTCTTTAAGGCTTCAAAAAAGTGTGTGAATGGTAGCCCTTAAGGTTTACTTTTATTTATTTAAGGAGCCCCTTAAACACACACAATCTTTTTCTGAACAACAACAATCTATTTTAAATCACAAGAATTCAATTCTAATGTTATATAACTTTGACTCTAAAGTTTAGCTACTTCTTTAGTGTATCTTTATTAAATTTCGAAATGCAAGATAAACTTTTCTTTTATAATTTCACTCGTTTTAGTCCTTTTCAAAAAATGCAGACTTTTTAAATTCAAGTTTTTCAGTTTCAAAATAATCTTCTTTTTTCCTATTTGTCTCTATTATTATTACTATTAGTATTTGATCAAGTTATTTGAGTGAGTTACTTTTTGCATATATCATGGATTCATGGAATTTTGAAAGGGGATAGGCAGGTGGTTTCAAAAACTGAAAAACACTTAGAAATCGTGAAATAGTTCAAATCTAACAAGATTTGAAATGACTTTTTCAATTACTTTGTAACTGTCTCTCTGAGTCTGTGTAGCAATGTAATAATTAAAAGATAATTAATTTTAATATCCTTGTTCCAGTTATCTTAATTATCTTATTTTGTTATGAAAGGAAGGCTTTTGAGGTGAGTCTTCAACAGTTTTTTATTATTCTTATTAATTATTCTTAGTTTCCCTTAAGTCTAACTTATCTTCCTAAAGAGTTTTATAGAAAATGATGTGTCAATTATTTATTCCTCTCCCCTGATATCTCCCTACAATATCCTCTCTCTCACCTATTTCAAATTTTAAAACTTCCCACGCAAAAACAAATTCAAAATCCCTTTAAGTTTGTCTCTAAAATTCAGTCTGAAATTTATTGAAAATCTGAATGATCCTTTGTCTTCAAAAGAGGGGTAATTTCCTTTTTAGCCTCTTTCACAATACAACCTAAAGTTATCAATATTTTGAATATTTAAAATGTATGACCCTTGACCTATGAGTTAATTTGGCTTGGAGCCTCCCTCGCCCCTTTTCAGTGGGCTCACAATAATATCAACCCTTTTTTACTTGACACTGGATTCCAATTTACTTTAAATCTTTACAAGATTTCAAAGATTTCCAAGATTTCGAAAAATGAAAGAAGGAGTTGAGTGGACTAATTCAAAGGAATAAATGAGATGACTTTTTACTTTCTTTTTAGTTAATTACTCTTTTTACTAATTAATTAAGGTCTCCTTTTGTCTCTGACTAAGTTTCAAATACCTTCTTCTTTTATTACTTTGTATTCTGAGTGTAAAACTTATGGTAAATGCAATATGTTTCATCTAATAATATATTAACTCTCTTTCTTTATCACCAATAAAAGTTAAGCGGCCCTTGGCCTCCCTTTTTTCAAATTTAAAACCACACCCTCTATTTATCTCTCCCTTTCTTCCTTTCCACTCCCAAGTTAATAATAAGAATAACCTTTGACCTTAGTATTGAACTGAAATATAATTTATTGAGAGGTTGATAGGTTAAGTTTTAACGTTACTTACGAGGAGTTGACGGAATTTGGCAAGAGCTATTTATCTCTCTCTCTCTCTCTCTGATTAGTATTAAGTATTAAGACCCTTTTTCTTCTTTTCCTTAACTTAATTATTAATTAAGAATTAATTAGCTCTCGTGTTTTTCTTGGTTTCGTCACAGGTGACAAGTACGTAGGATGAGGATCCACAGTTAATCACGTTCGCATTTTTTTCATTTAAAAATTCAAGTTATTCGAGTCTTTAGTTTCACAGAGCAGTTTCAAATATATTTCAAAAATCCTTATTTATTTTAGTTATTTTAATGACCGTTTCCGTTAATTCCTTAATTAATTAATTAATACCGGTGTGTTCCTTTTCCTTCTTCCGTAGAGTAATAATTCTTTAGTCTTCCAGCATTATTTATTTACTAATTTATTTGAATAGATAGGCTGTGAGCTGAATGGGAGGAGAGCACTTTAATTACTTTTATTCATTTTTTTAGTTTCCTCCCGCAATTTAAAAGTTACTCAACAAGGTCCTTCCTTTATAAGCCAAGGAGGAGGGTCAAAGTTCAACCAAAAAAGTGTTTTAAATAAGACGAGAAAGGAGGGACAGATTCTTAAGGTTCGTTTAGGAGACAAAAATGTGATATAAAAGGTGGTTATTTAAATAAATAATTGAAGAGTTGTATATTTAAATAGTTGTTAACCTCTTGAGTGAGAGGATGGGAGGTCGTATGTGGTGGGTGGGGCGCGTCTCAAGATGATTGTTTATCCCTTGGATGACCTCTCAACCACATTATACCATTTTAAGTGACTTATTTTGAAGTTGGCAAATTTTACAAGAAATTCTAGAAATTAATTTTAACATTTTGATTGATGAAAAATAATGTAAAGTTTAATTCTAGTTGTTTCTTCCAGTCTGGCTCATTATTTTTACAATTATTTTTTTATATTTTTGTCATGTGGTGACGAATGGTAATTATTTTTTTAATTTCTCCTAATTTTATGATTTTAAATTTCAAAAGTAATTTATTATTATTATTACGCAAGTATATTATGTTATTATTATTAATAGTTTAGTAGTTAGTTTAGTTGTCGACTGATTTGCACCAATATCACGAGCAGATTCCGATGGCAGATCAAGCAAACCTAAACACAAAGAAAGAAACAATTTTTATGAGTTTTAAAATATAGAAAAAGAATAAAAATGAATGGGAAATGGAATGGATTTGAGGGAATTTCTATTATTTTTCTAGAAGATGGTACAAGTTATTTAAGATAGTCCTCAAGTCCTCAATCATGGCTAATACATTTCTGAGATTTCTGCCTAGATTATTTAAATCCCTTAGTGTTTAATACTATATAGGGAATAGGGAGTAGTGGCTTGAAGATGAGTGACCTATAACCTCATACCAAATGGCATCCCCATTTATTTAATATGAAGAGGATGGAAAAGTCCATCTTGTATAAAATATGTAGATTGGCCTATCTCTTATTCAAGAGATAACAAAAGTGGAGATATTTTGAAATAGAATTCCTAGCCATTTCCAGCTAATTCCTCTCAAATCCTATTCATCATTCCATTTACATCCTCATCTCATCTCATCCTATTCTTAACATAGGCTTGAAATAGGCTTCTTTAGGCAATAAAGGCCTTTCTCATGAATACACAGTAAGTAAGAGAGACAGACTGAAGGTTGAGTATGGACAGTCCCTTTAAGTCCCTACTTGATGTATATAGTGATGTATCCTTCTTCTCCCTTTACCTTCTCAAAGTGAAGAGGAAAAAGGAAACGAGACTAGAAAGATGATGGTAAAAAGACGTCCTTGGCCCTTATCCATCCATCACTCACTCACTCATATAGCCCTTATTTTATATATGCCTAAAAAACTAGAAATTAGGTTAGGTGAAAAAGGTTCCTTTTTGCTAGCCAACTGAGGAGCAAGAGGACTTAAAGAGGAACAAAAAGGAATAAACCTTTATCCCTTCCATCCAGAAATTCTCTAAAAGGGACAATACAATGAAGGGCTCACAATATTTCCAGCAACAGATGTGCAACCAAAGACAGGGAAAGAGGATGGAAATGATATGAGAGGGTGAGGATGGACATGTGTGGGGCACTTATCCCTCATCCTTTCCCCCTCTATCCCTTAAAGGGACCCTATCCCCTCTCTCCTGGCCTATGCATTTCAAAACGTATTTATCCATTGGGGAAGGAGTGAGTAGAGGTGTGGGTGGGTGTGACAAACGCCTCCCCCACACTAAAATTACTCCTCAATATTCCATTAGAAAGTCCATCCCATTCCCCACACAAAAGGGGTAAAAAGGGAGGAGAGAAGGGGATTCAGCCATGATAACCACCATCAAGGATATAAGGGTGAGGTTGAAGGAAGGGTCCCTTTTAAAGAAGAAGGGTGTGGGCCCTTTTCACTTATTTCCACCACAACAAGAGACTCTCTAAAAGGTCCTTTATATAGGCTAAACATGATGTAGCCAGTTGAATTCAGTTTTGCTAGCTATTTGTGAGGAAGGGGCTAAAAGGTTAGAAAAGGTGTAAATGTCAACTATTGATCTAGGAATTTAAATTAACCTTTCATTTGTCAAAGTACCACGCACAGGTAGAATGAAATTAATTGCTAGTGAATAATACCCAGTAATTGGTAAATGATGTGAAGAAGAAGTACCTAAAGGACCTCTATTCTCTATTACTCTATTATTCTGGAATGGATATAAAATTTGTTTTCCTTCACGTAAAAATCCCTCTATGAATACTATGAAATATCAAAATATGGCTAGTCTAGATAATGGCAATGCCTAAATGACCTAAAAGACCTTTAAATGACATATTCTAGGTAAAGTAAAAATGAACCAAGTCTAATTAAAAAAGTAGTTAAGTGAGTTGTGGATTTTACACCTATTTAAATCTCATAGATTTATCTCCTTTTGATAATGCCATTGAATAATGAGCCAGTGAGTAGCCCCTTTTTATTACCAAACAAGAAATTATATGATGAACTGACGAAGGCCCCCCCCCCCACTCCTTATTTGTTTCCAAGGACAAGGAAGGGTGAAGGGAGACTTTTGGAAGAGGTAACCTAACCAAACATAAATTAAGGGGACAAAATATGATCAACTGGAGATAAATATTATTTCTAATAAATTGATCCCTCTTGGACTCCTTTCAAAGAGTGCCAAATCCTAAATATTTCCTACTCTATAATCCCAGATAATCCTAATCTCCCTTTTGGTTTAAGGGTCCAGAGTGAACCTAACAATTCAAAACTGCCTCATGGACCAACAACATTTTAAAGGAGAAGGGAATACAGAATATGGAATAGTATTGAATCTTGTTGTACAGAGGGAAATGAATAAGGGCCACTTGACCCCAACCACACCCTTCTGTCCCTTCCCCAAACTCAACAAATTCTAATTAATCACAAAGGAATAAGAAATAAATATTTATAAAATACACCCAAAAAGTTACACCTTCCCTCACCTCACTATTATTATTATTATACACTTTAGTAATTAATTAGGGGTCTAAGAAATCTTTCCTTAATTAGGAGATTTCAAGTAGATCCCTTATTTCATATTTTGGATGAGATTATGGATGAAGGCCATGAAGGGTTCCGTCCAAGTACAGAAAAATCCCTATTTTTGTAGCACACAATTCCCTACCTGAATACGTCGTACATGGAGTCCATGGAGTTATTCTCTATTCAGTATTGATATATAGAAACACAATGGAGAACAAGGGACTCTTTCCCTGCAGAGAATGTGAAAAGAGCCCTTCATTTTCTCATAAAATCTCTCCTAATCCCTTAAAAAGGGAGGAAACCCTCACAATCCCCTCACAATTTAGAAGATATTTAATAACTTAATTTGAAAATGTTTAGATGAATTTAATTTGGTATGAGATTATTGGTTGGAGACTGGGAGGGGGAATCCGCTCAATATTTGACCTTTTTGGGGGTTCGTTTTGAAGGGAAGTTGAAGGGTGTGTATAAGGGGTGTAGCCTAGATAGGTTATAGGTTAAAGGGTCCACTTACCTGGAAGGTGAGTGAAATGAAGTGAAGAAAACTAGAGTGAATGAATATATTGGAAAAATGCTCACCAGGACACAAGTCACACTGACTGATGAGAGTAGACGGAGTAGAGAGGAGTAGTTCATGACGGAGCGGAGGGGGTTCAGCCATCTTCTTATTCTCTTGTCCCTCCACCTCCCTCCTTACCTCCCTACCTCCCTCCTTACCTCCCTACCTCCCTCCTTACCTCCCTACCTCCATCACAAAAACCCCTATCCATACCTCCAGCAACACAAACCTCATCCCCATCCTACACCCACAAAGTCATCCCCAAAGCCCCTTATCTGCAATCCAAAAGAGAGCAAAGTCCCTTCAAGGCTACCTTCATCACCTCCCTTAGTCTCATATTCAGCCTCGCCTCCCTTAACCTATCACATGGGTTCAACCTTAGAAGCACAATTGGCTCAGTGCTTTATGAACATCTCTTAAATCTGCAAATTTCCATCCAAAGTGCACTCGTCTCCTGCTAAGCTACATTTTATTATGGGCATGAAATAAGAGAGACTAGTAATCCGTAGATCCACAGACCAGAGATAGTACCGACTACTATCTCTGGTCTGTGCCGTAGATCTACGGTATTATTAGTCTCTCATGAGATAAGGGCTACTCTCAAATATCTTCCCATTTCTAGGTGAAAAGGGGCAAAAGGGTTCTTTTCCCTTATAAAGGATGGATGCTAAATGAGGTCATAGTTCATTCATTGAATGGAGAGTTCATGTGGAGGTAGAAAGGTGCTGGGAATAAAAAAAATGTCATGTGGAGGGAAATTATTGATAGAAAAGATGGCGTTCTTCTGGGCAATTGAGGGAGAGAGAGAGACAAGTTAACATAGTTTCAGTGAATACTCTACAGATGGCGCCTCAAATAATTGAAACCTCACAAAGGACCATTCACAAATTCCTCTCCCTCAACTCTTCCTAGATTTAATCCATCTTGGAGAGAATCTAGAAACCATTTTTTAATCCCTTCATTTAAACCCTTAAACCCTTAAACCAATCCCTTCATTTAAATCTCTCCCCCAATAACATCAAAACTTACACGTTAATACCCACAGTTGGCTTTCAATCCCTCACATTACATTTAAATTTTTGAATTCCCAAACTTTTAAATTTTAAGAGAAAGATGTTACACCCACCCGCATGACTTGTTATCCAGCGGCGAGGAAACCTCTTCAAATACCTCTCACACCTCTGCACCTTAAAGAATTTTCAAAAGTAAAAGCAACAGTAACCTAACCTAAAGTAATTAGGAAACCTGCTCAATTTGTACTTGTAAAACGCTTTGTTGATTTTATAGATTATGATATTTCAGAAATTTTAAAATGTCTAATGCCCAAATACCTTTAGCAGTTTCAAACGCTAATGTTGGCTTTTAATATTATTAACTGTAATAGCTTAACTCCTGATCATTTCAAAGATTTATTACCTGATTATTGACTCTTTAAGCTCGAGACAGACAAGAAACACTACTCATCACTTTTTAGCAAGCTCTCAATCAAGTGCAACTAACTACGGGTGGCACCTTCAGACATAATGCATCTAAGTTGTGGTTTCTTGAATCTTCCAGAAATACTACAAAGTCCTTTAATAACTCGATATCAGTTTAGAACAAAACTTTTTGACTACTTAATAACGACCCAAGCTTGTGAAACCCAAATGTTAAAGGATGATCTAAATTTATGTAACTTGTCTTGCATTGATTCTGTTATTAAGTTATGACTTTCCCTTACGATTTAAGAACCACGCTGTACACTTATTGTGGGTATCGTATTGTACTAAATAAATAAATAAATAAAGTAATGCTTAACAATTTGTGAAAGATTTCCCAAAAACTTGCAAAAGTCCCAAACAATTGCACATTTCTCCTATCCTCAATATAATTAAGAGAAAACGTGACAAGAATGTATCCGTCCCTTTATCCTTTATTTGTCCAAAAGCCCCTCATAAAGCCATTTAATGTCAAAGGTGAAAGTATAGGGATGCGGACAAACCATAGACCTTCTCCCATATAAATTCCAATCTTGAGGACCACAATAAATATACCATGTATCTTTGTCAAATTAATTTATTAGAGGGGTCAAGCAGGTTGGCAACAAGGAGTTTAAATTTTTTTTTTTTAAATTTTAAAATACTGTAAAACGCGATTTAGAACCCCATGGGGAGTTATTTTTTCAACCCTCCAAAAAGGATGGGGCTCTATTTCGGGGTGG
>JAQGBU010001908.1:0-11066 GCA_034698605.1 Isotoma decorata | reverse complement strand
TTCATTCGTGAGACTTTATAAATGCACAAAAGTAACAAAAATCTTTATTGTTACTTCCTGGCACATTCATCTTAAATAAATAATAAATCATACTCTGCATAAGATACCGCTGATTTATGCTTTTCTCCCACTTGGTTGAAATGCTTTTATTCGTCAGAGTATTCATCTACATTGTTTCACCAGGGTGCTTAAACTACTGTATACTTTATGAGGTTATTTAGATGAGTCTATTTTAAATTTTGGTGGAATGAGAACTAATGTGAATCAATTTTAGTGCTGATTTTTATGAAAAGATAAATTTAAAAGTACACATTTTTTATTTTTATAATGTAAATTTTATTTATGTATTTCAACATATTGTCAGCATAATAACACAAGCACGATTTTTGTTTTGATTGTCCAGCCCGTTTGGTATGAGTGGGCCCGTCCGATGTAGACGAGACCTCTATGACCTCTTCTCGCTCTCTGAGTCCCCCTTAGCTGTATTATCTCCATGTCCCTGGTTGCAATCAAGTCATACAACTGTCTGACTTTGCGCTCCAACCTCTCATTTTCGTGGTCCGAGATGACAAGGTTCTCTAGGAGCCACATCTGAATGCCCTGGAGTCGAGAGATCTCGTACTCTTGGCTCCCGAATATTGACTCTCCATGTCTCTAAACATTCAAAATATTCATTAAAAACCCACACCTTTTCAAAAAATAAAAGCGCATATTACCTTGGGAATTTAGTCAAAAGATCCTGAGACATTTTATAAAAATTTGCTTAGTTTTAAAACCAAGAGAATGATATTATGATTCGCAAAGCTCATGCTGTATATATACAAAATTTCAATTATTTAACACCTAAGTAAAGTCTATTCATCTTAATTTTGGTATAATTTAGTTTTTAATTTTATTATAATTGAGCATACCCAGTGACACAAATGATAGTCTTATCTCGACTGCTGAACTGTAGACCTTTTAAAATCAGAGATTTTTATCAAAATTTGTACTTTTATAAGATTTTTATCACAGTACCTGAAAATGTATTGCCTTTAGCTTGTAGTTTGTTTGTAGTGCACTTTTAATTTGTGCAAAATCTCACAACGAGTGTGAAAGTAATGATTGCATTTCCTGTGTGAAGATATAAAGTGTGTTTGGTCAATTTTTCGATATACAAGACAAGTCTGAGTCGAAAAGTCCCTCATCAGCATGCTTAAAGGAATCAAGTTCCCGCTATTAAGTGAGCGAAGGTGCAGTAGGCAATTGGAGTCAAAGCTATCAAAACAATAAATCACAAGTTAGAGACCCCATTACTTAGGGCGGGAACTGGAACAGCTACTTTTGTAAGACATAATTTTAATAATTGTGTTTTGCAAATTACAATGCAGTTTATACAAGTTACAATGCATTTTATATATTTATTTACATAAAAAAAAGGTACCCATGCTGCAGAAAAATGAACTTACAACGCCTCCTACAAGGTTATAATTATCAAACTGTATTATTTTTTCTTATCCTCTTGATCAATTTTTTATTTGGTAAGTGGAAAAACAATTCACACCAAAGAATGTGACCATCAAACTGCAGACACAGACTACAGGGGTAAAAAAATTTATGATGATTTGTGAACGATCCATTAGTTTTTCCCATGCATCCGTTTTTATGACTTTCAAGTTACACTTACTGCGCAAGTCGATAAAATCATGACCTTATAATTAATCAAGCATTTTAAAATCATTCTACATTAACTGAAACATTTAATTCATCTAAGTACATATCAACTTTGTCGTGTAAATGGTGCTTAGATTTAATAACATCAACAGCATCATAATACCTTTTCCACATTGTAAAGACAGGTCAAATCGCAATTGGCTTTGTTGTGTCACCAAAGTTTGGACACTGTAAATTCAACACCATTTGTTCAGTTCGTCAGATGTCTTTGAAGGGATTTTGACAAATTCTTTTACTCTTTACTTTGCTTTACTTTACTTTCCTTAACAAATGCAAGATTTTGCCCACGTATTATTTAAATACGAATAAATATAAAATATGAAGAAAGAATAAAATAAGAGAAGATCTCAGGTTGCCCCAAGTTTTTAAGGAAACTTTTTAGAAAAAGAAATGATAGAATTTATTTATCTGATTGTGGAAGGAAGAGAAGAATTTAACAGTCGAAGGCAAGAGCTTACACTACACTAACTTCTTATAAGATATTTTTACAAAGAAGTAAACCTTAATTCTAGGTATAATTGGTTGCCCCTATTGATTAACCTTAATTATTTTTATAATAACAATTTTGATTTATTACTACAATTCTTTTATTATTATTTATTACTAATTTATTCTTTTAATATTTAATTGCTAACACATTCTTTCTCAATTTTGGTTGAGAAAGAAACATTAAAAGCAAGCATTCATGCAAAGCAAAGGTAATAGTTGGGAAAACCCAAGGCTGAAATAGAAGGGAAGAGAGAGAGGTAGTTCCACCTGAGCACAACATGTCAAAGGTCTGTCCATAAATCCTGTGGGCAGGATCTACAGGTGGAAGTACCTTGCTCCTTATGGGCGAGCATTTGCTTTACTCACTTCAAAGTGTAATCATTATTTATTATGATTCACTTTGGTGAGTATGCAAACTAACCAGATAGTGGTTAAACTACTTTTCAGAGGTAGCACCCACTCTGAAAAGCAGCTTATTATACAAGTTGACCTAATCTCTCTTTTGTTGGAGATGTTGGTGCAACTGCACAAGTTTTTAAAAACTTCTTTTTCTTCAAGGATTTGCTTTTGCAATCTCCTTTGTTATCATGCTTCCGATGTATGAATATTTATAATTAAATATGCATCATCGAGATGCAACTCCACTCATTGGTAACAACATTTTAACCCAAAGTTGTTTAGCCCATAAATTTTCTTCCAGATTAGAAGATAACAATATTATGGCAAGCAAAGGGTTCATATTTCATAATCGAGTTTTTTTCATTAGACGAATTAGTAGACGTTGGTTTTGACTTGTATAAAGCACCATACACGCATGTAAAAACAACATGCTCTGTTTTATAAAGATTCGTTAATTCAAAACATTGTTCATCTGGGAATGTAATTGACCCGGTTCTCATCGCAAAGCAATTCTCCATGTATCTAGCGATACGTTTTGCATTAAATGTAGAAAGGCAAAAAGTTAGAATAGGTTAGATTCGGTACTTCTGTGGAATGGTACTTACAAATATTGAGTTATATTAATGAAATTTTCTTGATGCAGAGGACTTGTTAAAACCTTTAGAGAACAATTCACGCTCATGTCTTCGCAAGATATTTTTTTTAAATAAAAATTCTATTTATAGTCAAGTCTATTGTCTTCAATTCCATCATCAATGTTTTTCGAAGTATCCGAATTAACATATTGAGTCGGACAAAGAGGTTTGCGTATCGTTAACATTTTATTTCGTGATCGTTGTTTTGAGTGGAATTATGAGTATGAATTTGAAACAATGGCAGTGCTTTCGTAACATTCCCTTTTAACGATTGCTGTACAGACCTATTACTAATATTAGAATATCCATATATTTATTTATAGAGATTAGCTTATTTCTACCATATGGAGCTCACCAAGCCTGAGTTGGAGCTTTGCGGCACTTACTCTTAAGGTGATTATATACCCCGTGACTTGCGTAGCTCCGCCCACAAAAATTCCCATACCTCTAAGTGTTAACTAGAAAATGTAAGTACTGCCGCATTTTTCAATCGATTTTGGATCGGTTTTGAAAATAAACTAAAGGCCATCAAGGACTATCTAACCAAGAATTGCTTTAAAGATGGGTTCTTATTTGGAATTGTTATTAATTTATCAAGTTTCAAAAAATTATTCTTCATCTTTGCATCCATGTATCTCCAAAACAATTCTAGGTTAGATAGTCCTTGATGGCCTTTAATTTATTTTCAAACCGATTCAAAATCGGTTAAAAAATGCGCCAGTACTTACATTTTCCAGTTAACATGGAGAGGTATGGGCATTTTTGTGGGCGAAGCTACGCAAGTCACGGGGTATATAATCACCTAAACTTCTATCCTAGTTGGCAATGATTGCTGCTCATATGTTATAGTTTTTTATTAATTTATGACTTTATACACTTACTGCATATAAAAAAACACGCGTTTTCAATTAACGTCAGTACATGTCTTTAGAATTCCGTCTGTTTGTCACAAACTTAATTTACTTTTCAAAATGGGAACTGAAAGCTTGTACGGATTTAAAAAATGATTCAAAATGTAAAATCTTATGATTTGCACATTTTTCTGCATTTTTCATTTGTAACAGGTCGGCAAACGGTGGCGAAATTATCGATTGTATCTCCTGTGCAGAGCAAAGCATGTGTTTGTAGTGTTTTCTTCGTAAAAACAGATCATCAGAATTGCGCGTCACCATTTTAAGATAATGTACAGTAAGAACCAAACTATGGAAATTAAAGAACGTAAAACGCGATTTAGAACCAAATAGGGTTATTTTTTCAACCCTCCAAAAAGATAGGGGCTCTATTCCAGGGGGGACTTATAGGTTCAAAGCCAAAGAACATTTTCAAAAAACCAATATTTTGTGTCTTTAAAATCAAAAATTTCTTACAATTTTAGATGGAAAATCATTAAACTTGGGTGTACACTAGATGCAGACTCTCTGGTATCTTTATTTTCTGTTTCCATTGTTTAAAACTACTTTTTTCTATGTTCTATGCACTTAAATATATTTTTTGGATGGGGCTATATTTCGTGGGTACGTTATTTTTTTAAACCAGTCGCTGGACCTGGAAAGTTATTTATGGGGGCTCTAAACAGGGGGGGGTCTAAATCACGTTTTACGGTATTTCAAATAATCAAAAATTAGAATGTAATGATTAAACGGTATGGAATAGGAGAGAAGGAAAGCATACTACGCATAAATAAAAAAAATATTTCTTTTTTTTATAATGCGTAGTGTGATTTCTTATATTTTTTTATCATTTTAATAATCCCAAGCTCACTTTAGAGATACGCAGGCACAACTGGCCTACAAAAACCATATGCAACACGCTAACTTGCTAAGCACCTGGAAACCTAGTTAAACTTACCTATTAATTACCTACATTCTATTGCATTCTATGATATAAACTATTTCCTGCACTTGGAGGTTTTTAATGAGAACTTTTATGATATTAAAAATGTCAGGTAGAAGATGCAACAATCCATTGTTAGGCAATTGGTTGTTGAATCTCCTAATGTTGGGAATTACCTGTATAAAAAGCGGTTGGTTAATATTCAATCCAGCTCCAGTTTTTATGTCACTTTTGAAGAACTTGCCTGTTTTATTCTAATCTTGCTTGCCTTTATTTCGTTTCAAAAATGCTATTCAATCGTGGGGTCAACATTGGTTCGTACGAAAACTTTCAAAACTTTTTTAATTACTACTCCAACAAACTCATACAAGGTTGTTCCTGTTGTACCTGTACCTCCTAAATATTTGTATTGTTAAATTGACTGATAATAAAAACTGTATTTGATGGTTCGCAGTTAATTCAAGGTTCATAAAAGCCTGATTATAAAAAAATCTTAAAACTGACACAATTGTTCAAAAAAGGTTGTGAAATGCAAATGTTCCAAAAAAAATACATATTTTTTTCCCTCTTATTCAATTTTGTACAAACTAGCTAATTTTTTAGGTTAGTATGTTAAGTAAAATGCAGTTGTTGTTGTTGTTTTTGTAGTTTAAATTGCTATCGTTTTATTAGTATTTTTGGTAATTGTTATTCTGATATTGAATTGATATGAAATAAAATTTCTAGTGTTTTAAAGCATTAATTAAAATTTGTAATAAATAAACCTTGTGTTTTTTTAACCTAAACTAAAAACATACGGAGGGATCAATCAAATATATTTTTTAATTCTTTTTTATTTATCTCGTTTACAGGCCTGTTACACTCAAGAAAAAGGTTAAGATTCAACACTAACATACATTTTACATTTTTAACCTACTTAACAGGAATTTATAATTGTACTTTTCTATGAATGATTTTACACTTATAGCTTAACAATAGATTATTCCGGAAGACTATTAATCTTGACTTCTCCGATTTTGAAGACATTTGAAAGCAGGTATAAAGCAAACTAATCAAGCATTTTACCTTTGAATTGATTTTAAAAGTTGAATTAGGGCTCTTCACATCTCTAAATAAAGTAGTGTCAACGTTAAATAATACCAAATTTCAAGTTTAAAATTTTTTTTCAGAATGAAAGTAAGTCCCGTCTCCAAAGAAATTGAGGTTCTACATCAAATGTTTGCCAAAATAAATCCAACTTCCCTCGGGCTTCTAATGTTAACTAAATTAATTTAAGTTGGGTATAAACTGTTCTTCAACGCATGGACACAAATTTCCCTTTAATCTTGAAATTCAAAGCGTTACTAAAAACTTTCCTGTGCAACTTGATTTAGCCCGAGCCAGGGATTATTCCGAGATTTGATGTACTATGTGTATTTTTAATACCCAAGGAAAATTGTAGTTTTCTGTGACAACTTCCAAAAACCAGTGGGGGGCACCCAGTGGGGTCATTCAAATAGCAAAAAAGGAAACTCGGCCAAAAGTTTTATGTATCGTTGCTTTTTTTTACCCCCACACCAAATTTCAGCTTTATATGATGATTTTCAAAAAATGGCTTAAATTTGCATGACCGGTGGGGGTTTTTAGCCCACTACAGGTCAACCACTTGACCAAAATTGTCCATATTCAAACTTGGTTCCTGATTCGGCACAATTAAGTTGTGGTCAAAATTTCGTCCACATCGGTCAAACCGTTATTGAGTTATCGTCAGACAGATGGAAAGACAGAAATACCGGGCTTATAAACCCTAGGCTCGGGCTAAAAGTGGAGTTTTTGAAAGGGACGTTGTGAGTGCTGCTGCGAATATATTTCAATCTGGAACTTATCGTAAATCCCGGATTAGAACCCCCCCCCCGAAATAAGTCCCCCCCTAAATAACTCCCCAGGGTCCAGACGATGTTTCAAATATTAACTCCTCCCCCCGGAATAACCCCCCATCTCATAAAATGTGCTTTAAATAGGCTTTAAGTTAATTTGTTATGCAAATTTCATGCAAAGCTTGAAATAATACTGCTGTCCAACTTCAGTATCACATTTTAATGCAATTCGTTCTAAAATCCTGAAATATGATACACTTTATTGTCCTTCTAACTACAGAAACACTTCAAAAAGTTTCGCGTGACTATTAACGCCGATGGAACAGAGAATAATTTAGTTCATTGCTTAAAACCTGGTTGTTTATGCGAAAAAGCGATACAAACAAGGAAAAACTTAATTTTAAAGAACTGAGTGAATGCCATCACATCATCAACATTTTGAAAATATTGGTGACTTTGATGACGCATACGAAGCTGTTGATAGTGAGGAAATTTTGTATATGTCACAAGCTTGTCAAGTAATCCAACTACCTAATTTATTGAGTTTTAATAATAAAATGGGAGTTTTTTTTAGTAAATTAAAAAAAAGTTGGCTTGAAACATTAACTCCCCCCCGGAATAACTCCCCTTCCCGGAATATAACCCCACCATTTTTGGAGGGTTGAAACATTAACCCCCCATGTGGTTCTATTCCGGGATTTATGTACCTATAAGTTTACTCCTTTAAATTATTCCTTTAGACAAAATTAGGGATGGGGAGGTGTCAAAGTATGGGAAAAATTCTCCAGCCGACAGGATATGAACAACCCTTAAGTCCCTTACATCTCTAAAATCAAGGTAAGCTTCGTATTACAATAGACAATGTAGATGAGTTTGACGTTAATAGTGTTGACACGAAAGGATAATTTAATGTCTTTAATGAAGCAAAGGACGACGAGGCCAAGGCCTTTAAACCAACCATGTAACACGAAGTATGTATCTCCATTAAAGGATTAAAGCACAACTAATATATTTTTGATCCAAAGTTGCAAAGAGGAGAATAATGATGGAGGTCCGAGTAAGGGTATTCTAGTAGTATATATCATCACGTAATTTATGAATAGAGCAACTTCGCATTTTTCCCTTTGGGTTCCAAGTGTAGATATAAACCTTTCCCAAATACTTAGAAATTAATTAGGTTTGAATTTCACAGAATTTGGAACAGTTTCTGTTTTCCGGTTTTAAATTACTCAGATTACTAAGATTTTATTACTAGCCAAAGCAAAGGTTACATGCTCAAAAATATTTAGATATAATGGCGCTTTTATTTTTTCAGGGTATTACTTTAAGTCAACCCGCATGGAGAAATCTACTGTTTTTTCGCTCATAGCTGAACAAAGCGAATGGGAAAAATCGGGTTTTCCACGGAAATGGCAAAAAACGATTTTTAAAAAGCTTATACAAGTCGATGATGATACAAGATTAACCTTCTTGATTTGAACGCACTGTTATTATTAAATACTTTTTAAATTACTATACTGGTGTGGTTGGTACTTTGCTCGGTTATGAATATCATTTTATATGAAAGCATGTAGAGTGCTGTCAAATAAATGGGTACTTTTGGATGGTCTTTTGTGGCAGGTTGTAGGCCATTGTGGACTATTTACGTCAATCCCGTTTTCTTAAGCAGTGAAGACAGCAGACTCTTTCTCATCTGCTTCATTATAACTCATGGCAACTTGGACTCATAAAGGGTTATTCAAAAACAATGGAATACTTTCTTTACGTGCCAGGCTCATCATAAACTGAAGAAAAGATTAAACCAAGCACAAAATATAAATTTTGAATTAATTTGAAATGAAAGGAAAGTGGTTTGAGGACAATTTTTATCCCGAGCTTAGGAAACTACCCATGTCTATATTTCCGTCTGCCTTACGATAACCAAGAACGGTTTAACCGATTCCAATAAATTTAATTATATGTGTATTGAAGATGAGTTGTTTGGGTCAAGTGTTGGACCCGTGGGGCCGAACGCTTTTTCAGGTTAGAGGCCAAATTTGCATTTGTAGATGTATTATGATATGATGCACTGCATGCCTTGGGATAGAGTTGACCACGGAATTTATTTGTTTCTGAGAAGATGGAATATATCTTTGTATTCAAGCGTCCCGAAAGCGTCAAGTAGCATTGGAGAGGCAAAACGCTGGGGATCAATCAATTATTGAAGAGAAGGTCATTGCCAATCGGGTGGAGCACTTCATGCGGATTTAATATCATTAATACTTCGTTGACGGTTTTATTCTGAATGTAGGAGAAAAGTTCGAGATAGAGACTGCGTAAAAGCATTTTAATACGCTTCAAGGGTTCGCCAACACGCAGCGTTTCTCAGTTCTGCCCACCCTATCAAATGCAACGATGCAGATGAAAAATAATTGAAGAAGCCACTTTCAGAGTTGAATGGGTATAAAGCAGCTCACGGGCCACAGACTGAAGTCGTTTGTTCCATTTAGAATTTCTTAAACTTAATTTTTTAATTCTAAGCTGTAGTTTTAGGGCGGGGTCAACAGGGTCAGAAATTATTCCGAAGAAGCGGTTTTAGAACTCTTTCATATTCTAGTCCCGTTACTTAGTGGTTAAGTTTTAAAAGTGTAAAAGTTTAAAAGTTAATATCTATGTGGCCATATTTTAATGAAGAGTTTTGCTATCTCTATATTTCTATACATACAATGCTGTATTTTTCTGTTTCACCTGAATGAAATTTTTGAAGATTCGGAAGCTTCTAAAGGTAAAGACGTTTCTATGTTATTCTAGAAAAGTAGCTAAAGAACCAAGAGAAGGACGGAAGGTCCAGGGTATGACGCACCCGAGGGTTTCTTTATACTACAAAATCCATAAACCAAGGATTTTGTGGGCTACCCGTTTGCTTAGGCGTTTTTTTTGGAGTTTCCTTGAGCATTGGGGAGAAACGGTCTTAGCTATCCAAATCCAACCCTGGGTTTATTTGAGTTTTTTAACTAAGGTCACGGAAGGAAGCTCGATGGCAAGCCAAAGAACACTGGTTTGATGGATCTAAAAAGTGGCATCACTTCGCCGACAAATTGTGTAGATAATTGTGTAAATATATACATCATTCGAACCGGCTTGAAAAGCCGATTCGAATGATGTATCATATGACCCCGTGACCCTTATTCGGTAGGTCACCCTCCAAGAGGGGTCAACTGAAGTCAAGTTCCAGAAATGCATAAGCTTATGGTGTGTTGAGCCTAAATTAAAAGTTTCGTTCACCCAACTGCAGCCAAACTCGCTAAATTAATTTTTTTATCCAAAATTAGCCGATTCTGGACCACTTTTGACCTGTATTATCTAAGCAGGTCATCAAGATGAGCAAAAGTTAGAAACGTCATCAGAAAGCCCGTTAGCTCTAGTATATAAAACTGGTTACAGAATAGCACTTTTGTATTTGGAAATTGAAATATCGTTCATTGAATTTTGAAAAAATGAATAACCGAAATAGCCGGCGGCGCCAACTTTTTTCATTCTTCAGTCAAAATTTTCCAAGTTTTAAGCACATATGAAAACATAATTTTTTCGTCGGAAGACCCGTTGGTTGTAAAATGTGCATATTTGACACTGCATCCCCCCATAACTAATAATAAGAGCCAAACTTTGGGCAGTGTTTAGGCTACTTATTGTTAGTAACTGGCGGGCTTAGCATTCAGTCAAACTGATCCTTAAGAAAGTAAATTATTGTGGTTTTGAAATTTCAAGGCATAAAACACAATAATTTACTCTCTTAATTGCTTAAAACTAGGAAAATTTTGAAAAAATTAATTTAGTGAGTTTGGCTGGAGTTGGGTGAACGAAACTTTTAATTTAGGCTCAACACAGCTTAAGCTTATGCATTTCTGGGACTTGACCTCAGTTTACCCCTTTTGGGGGGGGGGTGACCTACCGAATAAGGGTCACGGGGTCATATGATACATCATTCGAATCGGCTTTTCAAGCCGGTTCGATTGATGTATATTATATGTCTACACAATGTGTCGGCGAATTGATGCCAGTGGCATCATGCCACTTTTTAGATCCAGGGTCATTCCATGTAGAGTGGACCAGAAAATTTGAGTGTGATTTTGTTCGCGCTCATCTTTCTATGACGACCACC
>JAQGBU010001907.1:0-11068 GCA_034698605.1 Isotoma decorata | reverse complement strand
AGACCATAATGTGGAGACCATAATGTGGAGACCATAATGTGGAGACCATTTTGTGGAGACCATTATGTCCGCAACCCCTAGCTGCAACTCTTAACTTCAGAAACTCAAAGAAGCAAGACTTGAAGCTTGTTAGTAAATTATCCGCGTAAAAACAGTAAGAGTATCATTAAAATGTAAAAACTCAAGATTTAAAATCTGAACTTGAAGAAAGTGTTTTAAACTCTTCGTTGAACCTGTATTTGTTTGAAGCCTAAAGCTCTAGATACTCTCTTGATGTGACAAACATTTTTATTTCAAAAAGTTAATCATTGAGTTTTGATTAAGTTTCATCCACTTCTTTCATTCATAGAATCTTGAATGCGATTTAAACCATTGGGAGACATCGAATAATACCACTTAGGCAATTAAAATAAGCAATTACATATGTTCAGAATGGCGTTGTTAGTACGAAATTGTTTAGAAAATCACAAACCACGCACAAAAATATTTATGGCAAATGAAATCTATAGTTTACCTGTTAATTCAAGGAAATCATTAAAATTCATCGGTAAAAGACTTTATAAAAAGCAATTTATTTTGAAACAGAGAATCACAATCCGACCTCGTGTTTGAATCATGGCTTTAAAAAACTTTCATAAAAATTTAACTCAAAAAGCTATTATTTTTAACATCTTCAAAAGTACCATCTATATCTAAGTTCATTTGTTAAAAATTTAAAGAGCACATCCCAAATAACAAGGAGTAAGAAGTTAAACCCCTTTGCATTCTTCAGCATAAAAAACGACTAAAAGAATCCTCGCTTTAAAAATAGGTTAAAGAATTAGTATCCAACAAAATTATTTTTACACGTTGAAAAGCGTTCAGCAGATACTCACTTATTTTATACAAATGGATAAGTTCATATATTGACTAATTTGAAATTTGAATGCTGAGATTATTTTTACAACATTACAAATAGGGCAAAGGGCCTTAGAACACGTTATAAGATACATTATGCGGGGTTCAAATCTTCAATTTAATTTATAAATCAAGAAGATGGCGCGCAGAGCTTCTGATTTGATTTTAAATCTGGAATTCCTATTTAGAATTTTCTATTTAAGGTGCAGTTCTTTGTAGATTTGCTCCCTTACGGCCGCAATGTTAATTTCAAGCTTCTATTTCTTTGGTAATATAGAACGTAGGAAAACAAAAGTTATATTGCTCGATAGATAATAAAATTTTCTATTTTTTGGATGTACAGAATTTTGAAAAACACTCAGAATCCAGAGAAATTTAAGCCGCCATTAATGACGGGACGTTGATTTTCACTTTTTTTTTAAAATTTCTCTTGTATTGCTTATAAGCTGAAATCGTTATTTTTGTTTAAGGGTAGTTAATGAAGGTTACGGAAGTGAAGTGAGTTTGTCTTTATAAATGATATAATGGGGCTATCGAATATCTAATTTTATGGTGTACTTTTGGATTTATCAAAAGCTGGGATAAAATTGCTCTACCAACGAAGGCCATTTTAATTTATATTTCCAAGTGTGGACTGTGCAGCTTGGGGTTTCTGTTTGAAATATTTTAGAAAATTTTGAAAACCAATTGTATGTGCGTTTGGGAACTTTCCCTTAATTAAGCAACGCTCTGTAGGCTTTCTGCAGCGGGTCATTACTGCAACGTGTAGAGCTTTATTAACTTTGAAAAAGTAAACTACGTTTTTGAAATATATAAAAACCTTGAAAGTATATAGGTCAAGGTAGTAGTAACTATGTAGCGCGTATTAATTAATTTTGATGCCGCTGAAAATAATATAATTACAGAGTGGATGGTCATCCTTGAACTAATTTTAATAGTAAAGCTCTTGAATAGTTTTTAATACAAGAGTGGTTTTGTAAAATTGCTGGACAACGGCTATGGGTGGACGTGGATGTTTAATATAAATTGTTAGCCTCCTTGTAATTGGAATTATTTTAATTCGTATTGAACATTGCAAAGTAGTAATTACCTACTCAATTTTCCAGTGAAAATTACATTAGAATCGAATGTATATAAATGAGTAGCATGCTTTTGAAAATGTCTTTTCTTCGTACGTCAACGTACTAAAAACCCTTTTCAAAGGTTTAATAAAACCGTAACTAAACACATAAAAGCAGTTTATTCAATAAAAAATGGTATGAACTTACAGATGATCATACAAAAACAATTTTATTACATTGGTTACTTTTTTGGCCACTTTTTTGGCTACTTTTTTTTTGGCTTAATTCGAAATCATTAAAACTATAAATCTATGTCACTTATCATTTGCTAAATCTAAATAATTTTTCTAACCTTTGTTAATAATAACATATAACATTTGATAAGTCAGTCATGCACTAATTATTCCCTAATGTAATATTAAATTAGGATAAAAATAAAATTTATTAATCTTAATTGCTTGAATAGGTTAAATAAATACGTGACAAGCATTTTTTATCTTTGAATTAACTACTAGGTGCATCCAAAAGCATTAACAAATTCAATTTCAAAAAAATAACAGTTCCAAAGAACTCATAAGCGCATTCCTCTTTGTATTTACTAAACAGTTTAATTTTGTTTCGATGTGGAAAGGATAGAAACCGTGGAGTTACTTGCACTTTCTATTTAGAATTTTCTTTTTAAATTCAAATATTTACATCGCATAAAATTCTTGTTCCTCTCTCATAGAAACATCTCTTATGTATTTCTAAAAGGGTTTTAAGGTTTAAGCGGAGGATTATGTTTTCGTGGCTATCGGCTAGAGCAATTATTCTGTCTCTTTAATAAAATGGATTGACTTGGATAGAGGATTGATTATAAGCTGAAATCGTTATTTTTGTTTAAGGGTAGTCAATAAATGTTACGGAAGTGAGATGACTTTGTCATAATAAATTATGTGATGGTGTTATTAAATATCTACTTTTATGGTGTACTTTTGGACTTATCAAAAGCTGTGATAAAATTGCTCTACCAGCAAAGGCCATTTGCCTTATAAAAGGATTATATTTTCAAGTTTAGGCTGTGCAGCTTGAGGTTAGTAACTAACTTTTAGTGGACTCATTTTCCTAGACTCAAAAGCCTACGCACACTGGTTTGTTGGACCTAAAAAGTGGCATCAATTCGCCTACGCATTGTGTATACATACTATATCAAGCTGATTCGAATGATGTATCACATGACCTCGTGACCCTTATTCGGTAGGTCACCCCCCCCCCAAAAGGCGTTGTAATAATGCTTAGTGCTTCGCACCTAAGATTATCGGAGAAAGAGTTATGACAGGTAGTGGTGATAGGTGAAGGCTACTTAATAAAGAGGTGACCTTTGACACACATAGGAGATGTACAATAATAACTAGACTTTATTATTTACATAGGTTAGCAATAATATACACTTATTATTTAGAGGACTAACTATCTCCTTGACTCTCTGTACAAGACTGGACATGAGGCTCTCTCCTCACTTCTACCTCATGGTCAGCACACCTAACTAATATCCTAACTAATCACTAGGTGTGCATGTATCTAACATGTCTAACTAAATAGTATCCTAGACTAATACTATGTGTCACTTGCTTACACATTACAAGTACATATCCTGACAGGCGTCATATGAGGTCAAATCCCAGAAATATATAAGCTTATGCTGTGTTGAGCCTAAATTAAAAGTTCCGTTTGCCCAACTCCAGCCAAACTTGATAAATTAATTTTTTTATTCAAAATTAGCCGATTCTGGACCACTTTTGACCTCTATTATCTAAGCAGGTCATCAAAACGAGCAAAAGTTAGAAACGCCATCAGAAAGCCCTTTGGCTCTAGTATATAAAACTGCTTACAGAATAGCGCTATTGTATTCGAAAATCGAGAAATCGTTCATTGAACTTTGAAAAAATTAATAGCCGAATAGCCGGCGGCGCCAACTTTTTTCATTCTTCAGTCAAAATTTTTCTAATTTTAAGCAATAAAGACAGTAGACTATTTTGTTTTTGCAATTTCACGACATAAAACACAATAATTTACTTTCTTAATTGCTTTAAATTAGAAAAATGTTGACTGAAGAATGAAAAAAGTTGGCGCCGCCGGCTATTAATTTTTTCAAAGTTCAATGAACGATTTCTCGATTTTCGAATACAATAGCGCTATTCTGTAAGCAGTTTTATATACTAGAGCCAAAGGGCTTTCTGATGGCGTTTCTAACTTTTGCTCGTTTTGATGACCTGCTTAGATAATAGAGGTCAAAAGTGGTCCAGAATCGGCTAATTTTGAATAAAAAAATTAATTTATCAAGTTTGGCTGGAGTTGGGCAAACGGAACTTTTAATTTAGGCTCAACACAGCATAAGCTTATGCAATTCCGGGATTTGACCTCATATGACCCCTTTTTGGGGGGGCAGACCTGCCGAATAAGGGTCACGAGGTCATGTGATACATCATTCGAATCAACTTTTCAAGCCGGTTCGAATGATGTATATATTATGTAGGTAAGTAGGTAGAAAGGGGGTTTTATTTGTGCTAGATTGATGTGGCCTTGGCCTTTACAATCATTAAATTAACATATCATATTTATTTAACTTAAATGCTCTCTGAATCCCGATAACTTCTAAAATCTAACTAAATTGATAAAATTTTGATGAGAGTCCACGCGTAGATACCACTAGGGGTATGGTATGACAGGGAGTAAAAGGCAATTAGCATTGGCGTCTTGAACTCCAAATGCAGACTCGTAGATAGCAAACACGGCTGGTGAAAAGTTTCGTCTCCGGGCCGTCCACAAATTCCGTGACTCGGAACCACCTGAGGGTGGAGTGTGATCCCATGGGCCTCCGAAGAGTTAGGACCCCCCAAATTCCTCCGAAGAAAAACTCAACACAAAAGACTCAGAACACCCTTTGTTCCACGTAACTCCTCCGTGTGATTCGACCACCAAGGGCACTTCGGCGACCAAAACCATGGATCCCTTTTCAAAATGGACTCAGCAGCATTATATATTATGTATACACAATATGTAGGCGAATTGATGCCACTTTTTAGGTCCAACAAACCAGTGTGCTACGGTAAGATGGAAGGGATGTAATTCAGGGTGAAGTAAGGGGAATATGCAATATTTATAAAATTTTGGAATTTAATTCACAACCAGGAATCTTCCCTCAACTCACTCAAACTATTTCATTTCACAAACAGTAAGAGGTGATCTTTGTTCAACCAGATCGAAATTAACTTATTTAAATTAATTTATTTTGACAAACGAGCATTCAATTATCCAATGTGTTTATTGCCTTTTCAGTTTAAGAGGAAAGAGGAGTGCTACCTTAAGTTTTACAGTCATGACAGGATGGCAATGAAAATTAGGATTTGATAATTAATTTGCATTAGTTTGTAAAGAATTAAAACTGTGTTACTACTTACTATTACTATTACGCAGAATCAACTAGCTTTCTAACATGATTCAATCAGGTTTAGTTCGTAAATTTTAACACTACTATTTAAAGCTTTGCAGTCGAGATTGCATTTTATCAATGTACTTTTTTCCGTCTAAAGTTATTCTGTCTCAACGTCCAAGCCATATCCGTTAGAAAATTTTAAAAACTGCTTTGCACAGCTTTTAAAAATAAGGAAAATTGGCAACAAGTATACCTAGTAAATACAGTTTTACAAGTTAATGACGTACTAATTCAACAATTTTAGTAATTACATTCATTAGAAACACTTTAATACCTATTTTTACAATTGCCACACCAAAAAAAGAACTTTTACCTGCTTATGCATTAATCAACACATTTTTACCTTTTTTCTTACTAAACAGCATAGTGAATGATTTACACATGAATTAACAGTTTAGCAAACACAATTCTCAATTGCTTGTTGTTTCAGTCAGAGCCAAACTAAAGATGAATTTACTAATTAGGTTTTAAATAAACACAATTAACTAAATGTTTTGATCGAATGAGCAAATCAAATATGTTACAACAAACCAAAAAGTTTAGCTAACAAAAACGATTTGGAAATGTTGAATAAGAACAAAAATAATTCTTCAACAGTTCAAAAACGCCACAAAAGCATTTTTAGTTTATTTCCTTAAACGAATTTGCGTGATAAGATATGTACCTCAAAGGGAACTTTGTCGGCTTCTGTAGCAGAACAATCAAAAACAAAGCACCCTTCGTTTTCTGGATCAACCACAAACTTATTTACAAAGCATCCAGTAGCCTTATTTTTCAGGTAAATGGCAGAGTTGGACACTGCAATTGGTTTCCAAAAATAATTGTCACCAATCGACTGAGGTGTGTTATCGAAAAGCGCTGGAAAACTCTCGTGTAAGAACATATCCGTATTATAAAACACACTTCTAATTTTAAACCATTCTCCGTCATTACTAGTTACCCATAAAAATTTTTCTGGACTACAAAAAGGAGTCGGGTTGGTAAGATTTAAAAAATGCTGATTAAAAGAAGGTTTATCACAGGATTTACCATTTGGAGAGTTATAGAATTGGAATAGTTTTAAATGGGAAGTAACCCACTGAAAGCTGTCTGGCAATAGAGAAATAATATTCATAAGTTGAGTCCTTAAAACAGTGTCCTGCTTTGCCTCATAATAAAGATTACCAACGGCCCAAGCTAATCTATAAGTACAAGTCATTCCATCTGATAAGAACATGTGAGGAAAAAGTCGGCTGAAAAGAATGGAATATCCATTCGCACGAACGAGGACATGATTTGACCAACTCTTATCAATTGACTCAAGAAACTCTAGCAATAAATGACAACGAGACAATTCATCTTGATAACCTTCCTTGACAATGTAACCGATTGTTCCAGAGCCATCTTTGACCCTTTTAAAGTTTGCGATGGCGATGTGAGGCTCATTATCTTGCAATGCTCCGATGCAGCCCTCTATCATCTCTTTTTGGAATTCTTCTTCCAATTCTGCAACCCGTTGGGATAAATTAATTACAACTGTCATTAATTCCTGCTGAAGGTTATTTAACTTCTGAGTGAATTCCTGTTGCATTTCTGAACTCAGCTGGTCTAGTTTCGAGTACAAAGATGCTATGGTTTCTGTAAGGTCGTTCAGTTCCTTTTTTATTTCTTCCATTTCTTGTGGGGATGTTGAGTTTTCCATCTTTTCATTTAGTTCTTTGATCTGATGCCGTAAATTATCTATTTCTCTCTGGAGGTCGTCTGCAACCTGATCCTTCACTGTTTCACTTAGTGTAGAGAAAAACAGATATTCACAATGAAATAGTTTATAAAGGTATATGTACCGTAAAATTCGAATAATGCCCCCGGATTATAAAAACCCCTCAAGTCTGATCACTTATCAGAAAGATAAATCCCCCCGATTATAGCCACACCATTTATGAGGGTCTAAACAATATATGGTAACTGCTCCCTGAGGTTCTAAATCGAATTTTACGGTGCTTTGAAATATTGAACACTGTTAAAAGAAACAAAAGTATAGTTTCCTGGAAGCAGATGAGTGTGCTTACATTTTAAGGAAGTTCTTGTAAAGACGGTCGTTATCCATTTTTAATTGAAGTGAGCTGCGTTTAGGATTTATCAACGTACTTTCGGATGACCTAAAAAATTTCAAAACCATTTTAAATTAAAACCCTTATTTTCATCAAAAACTTTATCGAAAATTCCACAAGTAGACATTAAGGTCAGAGGATAAAAACCAATTATTTCGTTCAAGGTCACTTTGGTCAAACTAAATGAACTTTCCTGTGCAACTTGTTTGAGCTCGAGCCTAGGCCTAACAAGGATTAATGAAATCGCATTTGAAATTTGAAATACGAAGTTACAGAAGTTAACGTGTTAATTTAAATCTCAGCTTTCAATATTGAATCTCGGAAAGCAGTGGGAGTCACTCTGTTGGACCCTTGGACAATTCAAGTCGCAGAAAAACTAAATTTAGCTTCAGATTTCATGTAACACGTTGCTGTTCGTAACATGAACACCTATGCCAAATTTCAGCTTTCTATGAGGATTCTCAAAAAATGGCTTTTTGCATGACCGGTGGGGGTTTATCGCCCACCACGGGTCCACTAATTGACCAAAATTTCCCATCTTCGAACTTGGTTCCTAATTTTGCCCAATACAGGGTGGTCATACAAATCGGTTAAACCGTTCTTGAGTTATCGTCGGACAGACATAACAAACTCATAAGCCCTAGGCTCGGGCTAAAAATTGGAATCGAAAATCTTCTTCCTAAGAAATAAACCTAAAACTAAATATTTCAATTTCGTGTAATCTTAATTGGTGTTCATCACTTCAAAAGGCTAAATCTTATATACAATCATTCCTTCGCTTTTAATGAGATGTTTAGCTTTATTTTGACACTATTACTTTTGCCCGATTGGCCGAATACCTATGATATCTATACCATTTCTCTCACGATTTTCTGTTCAAGAATGCATGATACTAATTTTAAATGGATGAGTGTACAACGCAACCAGGTAAACCAACAATTAGGTGAAACAACTTCTTAAATTTGTTTCTATTTAAAAACTGTAAATTGACCTTCTGAAGTCAAGTAATTTATAACTGGTATCTTTTCACTTACTTTTCCTCAGGATTGTATCGAGAAGCAGCTTTTTTCAAGATTGTCTCCAAAAATTGCCAAGCCGAGGTTCTATCTTTTGCGGTGTGTCCCTTTTAACAATAAATAACAGGTTCAGAGTTTCTATTTAATTGTAAAAAAGTAGTTTTTCCCATTTGAAAAGCACACATATCATTCTATTTCTGTTTTAGCTTCTTTACTCGGAATTGCATGAAAAGCTCATTTTTTTAAAATCTGTCTTAGGAATCTGACAGTTTTAAAAGGCCAGAAAGCGTGAAAACAAAATTTGTAGTAAGAATATATTTTGATATAGGAACTTCCCATAAAACCTAGACACATGAGTGTTGTGCCTGATGAAGGTAGAAATTTCGCAGAAAGCTTTAATTAATTATTACAAATTAAAATTTAAAATTGGTTCTCAGTTTGAGAACCCCAAGTATTTCTCACCCCTTTAAAGCTCGATTTAACTCCATTGTAAAGTAGGAAATTGGCACTTGGTTCTTTATGAAAGACAAGTTTTGCGAAAGGTACATCACTTACACCATATAATTGAGCAGAATCCTTACTTGTTTCGATCTGGAAAATAAACCACAATTACATTCATATTACATGATGTAGTCTAAGGATTTTAAATTGACTAAAGAAATAAATGAGGCAAAAGAAGGCGATGCCGCTAATTTAATGACTGGACTTATACGCTCGTTAAACGCTAAAGGAAATTGAGACTTTTTTAAATAAAAGATTACTGATCCTGTAAACGGTTGAGTCAATACTTCAGATTAGTTTAGTTTATTTTAAAGGAAAGGAAGATTAATTTGTTTTCTTATTTTCAACTACCGAGGATGAAGGTGATTGGGAATCACAGACTTCCAAAAGAACTATAAAAACCAGGAGCAGTTTTTTGGGAAAATAGTTCTTCATGTTGCGAAATTAAACTATTCTTAGAGCAAAACTACTTTCCACTTTCTGAGCCACGACTAAATAATTATTAAACTAGTATTGACTTAAGCCATAAGGTTTTATTAACTTGTAGATCTATTTTTGGTTTTAATTTATGCGCGTGGATAACCTAGTTAGTTATTATCAAGTAAAAAGAGTGACCAAAGTATACTAAAGATAAGCTGGACCAAGGCGTCAACCAAATGTTACTTAACTTTGTTTACCAATAGATTTAACTTTTTAACTAAGTCACTTAACGAATGGGGAAACCGTGAACTTTGTTTAAGTCCTTTTAATTTGCTTTTGGTTTAAAGGTTTAAACTCTTCACAGGCTGGGAAAATTATTACTTGAAGATGAATGTATTTCATGGAGGGCGTCTAATAAAAATTTTACAACATTCTAAATAGGTAGCTTATTTCCTTCAGCTAGAGCTTAGAGTTTATATTATATGTTGACCTTTTACCCTTTTAAGTAAAAACTGGAACAGGAGCAATTGCCCATATTAATGATAGACATTATCATAACTTGGTTATTTAGTCAAAGGACAACAACCTTGTTTATATGGATATGATCAAACAGTGCGAAGTGGTATTTATTTATCTCTATGAGTTTTATATTTGTCATGAAACCTTTTACTTTCTAGATTCTCTTGAAGTGTTTTTCTCCATAAAAAGTTAAATTACACAATTCTGATGGGAAAAATATCTAGTTTACACTTGCTCATGTAAAATATGCAACTCAACAATACTTGACCCTATAATATTTTCCTGCGTGAAGTGTTTTAAGTTTTGCTGGTTTTAATAAGCTCTAGCTGCAACTCTTAAGATTAGTAACTTCAGGAACTCAAAGATGCAATGCTTGAAGCATGTTAGTAAATTATCCGCGTAAAAACAGTAAGAGGATCATTAAAATGTAAAAATTCAAGATTTGTAATCTGAACTTGAAGAAAGTGTTTTAAACTCTTCTTTGAAACTTTATTTGCTTGAAGTCTAAAGCTTTAGATACTCTCTTGCTGTGACAAACATTTTTATTTCAAAAAGTTAATCATTGATTTATGACTAAGCTTCATCCACTTCTTTCATTCATAGAATCTTGAATGCGATTTAAACCATTTAGATACATCAAATACCACTTCAATAATTAACATAAGCACTTACCATAAAACGCGATTGAGAACCCCGGCCCCTGGTTTAGAGCCCCCCATAAATAACTCCCCAGTTCTAGCCACTGGTTTGAAAAAATGCCCCCCCCCCCCGGAATATAGCCCCATCCAAAAAATATAGTTTTGTGTAGAACATAAAACAAATAATTTTAAATAATGGAAACAGAAAATAAAGATACCAGAGAGAGTCTGGATGTAGTTTACAGCTAACTTTTCACATCAAAAATTGTAAGATAAATTTTGGATTTTGACGACAAACTGTTGGTCTTTTAATAAACTGTTCTTTGATTTTTGCTTTGAAACTATAAGCCCCCCCCCCCGGAATAGAGCCCCAACCCGAAATAGAACCCCACCCTTTTTGAAGGGTTGAAAAAATAACTTCCCATGGGGTTCTAAATCGCGTTTTACGGTA
>JAQGBU010001906.1:0-11069 GCA_034698605.1 Isotoma decorata | reverse complement strand
TCAATATGTGGAAACCGGCGGCCGGTAAGGTAGACCCAAATAAGTCTGAAAAACTCTTGTTTTTTACCTTTCGGGGCGAACTCACCTAAGAAATGTTTTTTTTCAAAATTTTTTTTATTACTTTCAGAGCTTCCAAACTTAATTTTCTTTTAAAATTACGTACTACTACCAATGCCAATAATCCCCAATTTTAAGCAGTATTTCCACTAGTTTGTTCCTCGTGGTAAAGTAGTACATAAGGGAGTGGTGGTGCCAGTCGTGGTCGATCATTATGGATTGTAGCAAAAAGTAAATGTATGAATTGATGAGTTGAACTCTCGAAATGATGTAGAATTTTGTAGAATAGTGATTAATCTCTGTGTGTATGAGGAACCTGAGGCAATTTAAGGCAAAGAACTGAATTAAATTATTCTCTCTATCAAGTAGAAATATACAGGCTTAGTTGTATGATATACATCATCATAATAATATTTATCATCATCTCTCATCCCAACATTTTACAAACACGTCATAGTCACAACTGGCTCTTCTTTACTTTCATAATAATATCAAACATTTACAATCTACATATGCCAAAAAAAGTTTGCTTGTGTGTGATTCACCATTTCCAATATTAACAAAGTTGCTGTTCATAATTCATGTTTTATATGGTTTTGGGGTTATATCCTGAGAAATGAACGACATGCTACCACATGAACTAAAAGTATATGCGAATTTTGAGGTTATTAAAACGACTACTATTTAATCTGCATCTATTTCTCATATACCCGTTCACGTGAGAATATTATTTAAAGATTTTATTTTTCTAAAATGTATTTGCCCTTGTGTTCAGTAAAGTGAACAACTGTTGCCTACTCTGTAGTAAATAATCAGTTGTCTGTCACTTTTTCTCATGTCACTCTTTTACCCATTACGGATGGAGTATTACTTCTTCTCTACTACTGCTACCAGTACTAATGTATGCGGCTTTAAGTTAAAAATCGTTTTATTTCCTACATAAATTGCATAAAAGTGCATGGATAAATGTGTGGGGTTTGCATTCTTGAAATTAAAAAAAAACCAAGTCCGTGGTTTTGCTCTCAAAATACTTTTTTTTGTGTGTAAAAATTTTTGTTTGAAAATAATGTTTCCTCGAGACGAGAGACGAACTTTTACGGCTTTGCCTTCCGTTTAAATGTTTTTTTTTTTGCTTTAAGGAGGTAGTTCATAAAAAACTGGAGGATTTTTAGGAAATTCTTAGTAGAGATGATTCAAAGGTCATTAAAAACCTTGGATTATTTAAAGATACAGTCTAATAGATTAGCTTAATTCCAGCGTTTTCCTCCAATCTGAAGCGTCTACTGACACTATAAAAACCCCAAAAAAAATTACCCTCAATCCAGTCTCAAGAATATCATCTCATTAAAAATAATAGCAAAATCCCACTCCATTCTGTATGAAACATCACACAAAAAAACCAAGGAAATATCAGTCCATAAAAGTCGTCTTCCCCTTATTCCTATACACAACTATAATAGTAAGAAACTTGATGATCTTTTCATCAGTGTCATTGTAATTGTGCTTGTAAGTAGTGGCAGTGGTAGCTGTTCTATGCGGTTGAGATTCCAAGTGCAAGTCCAAAGTGTCTTTTCTTCCTACTAGATTACTGTTGTGGTTGATTAATTGTGGCTTCTCTTGGTTTAAACGTCCAACTACTGCCGTTAAACCTAAAGAAAAAAAAGAAAAAAAGAATTTTTTCGACACTACTATATAGAGTTAATGCCTCAATAAAAACTGGAACAATTTAGTTCATTAGAAGAAGCTATTCGTAAATTGATCCAGATTCCAGTCTCTTATTACCATCTCTTTTTGTGGTTCCCTCTAATAATATTCATGATAGGTATGCTCAATTAAATTTAAAGAGCAATCGCGTTATTTGTCGTTTAGTAGTGCATTGCTTGGAGATTGATGCTATAATCTTTAAATTTTATAATTTTATCTTTTTATCTAAACAGTTAGCTTAGTTAGAAGGGGTTAAGTGGCTATGTTTCTTAATTTATTTTTGTTCAAGATTAAAAAGGTATATTTAAATTGGAGAAGGATTAAAGTAGAGTGGGATTTTTATTTAAATAGTGATTTAAATAGGGAATTTTACAATACAAATTAAATTTAACAAGATTTTTCGAAAATACACACAAACTTGTTTCAGGAAATTAAATTCCTATATACTAAATCATGTTCTAAACTACTTTCAAAATTCATTTCAAACTAAAAAACTTATTTGCATTTATACAGGATCAACTGTAGACGGACCTCACCTAATAAGGTAACAATCATGGAAAAGAAAATCCCAACAACTCTGTGGAAAACGCAGCGTAAGTCTAATCATTCCTTATTCCAATTAATAGCACTTATTTTGATACTTGCGCAGTGCAGTGTCTTTTAATTATCTTTGATTAAAATCTTTAAAATATTAATTAAAATAACATAAAAAAACAGCGGGATCAATCATTAAATTTAACAAGGATTGGTTTGACCTAGTTTTTCTATAGATGAAATATGAAACCTAGAGATGGCCAGAGGTTTTATGATACTATGCAGCATAATAAAATTTGTGTGCATCAATTTCTTACTGATGTCTCCCAAAGCCATATCACTCGTTGAGGATGATTAAAATGAGATGAGATGATGAGACATGTCAAGTATTGAGAGTTTTCTACACGTACATCTGATCTGATTGTGGGCTCAAAATATTATTACGTGTTAGTTGAATTAGAAAGAACATAAAAGTAAAAATAGTCAAAATAAATAACAAAATTTTATGACTGTTCACAAATTTTGATAAAAAAACCTTGGAATATTAGCAAAGGAATGAAAAATCATTTACAATTAACTATTGCAATTTCGGATAACTTATGTACGACCCCGTTTAAAAAAAACAGTTTTATTAGTCACAGAGAGGAACCATACAGGAGAGAAAATCTAGAAGAACACCCGGTGTGTGTTTTTATACCCTTATTTTTTCGTACTTTTTTTAACAACTTAATCTATTTTTTTATACATTTGTCTACCTATATTGACGTGCATAAGAGCAAACACCTACACAAACACATTGAGGAGTTTTAAACTTTTATAAATCTGTGAAAACAAGGGGGGCTTTATGACATTTTCACAGTGCGAAAAATATATAGTAGAGTCGAGATGTGTATAAGAAACCTTGGATTAAAGCTACCAACGAAATATGAAGATTCAGTTCCACACTATATATCGTATTCAACATGGAGATATTAACTAACACGAGACTTGTCTGACTCTTTTGACACTTTTATTGTTCATAAATTACGGGTTTTAATTTGAGGTTTGGAGATAAAATGTGTCAATTTACTGTTAAAGGGAAAAATCTATGCACCTTCCAGCATTAACAAAGCGTACAAAATAATGCTCAGAAAAGTGACCCCTCATCAGGCCGTACAATAACCATGTCAAAGGGTACCCCAAAAAGGACACTACGAAAAATTGTGAAAATCTCGTCTTGTGAAAAATCACAAGACAACATTTTTTCCTCAATGACATTTTTGGCTTTGAAAATATACTTTTTAATATGTAATAACAAGTTTGCTGTATCATATTTCTAGAGTTTTTAAAGGAGTATTTAAAATTGGAACTGCGTCTTCATTCACAGTTTTTCAGAAGTGGAGCCAGAGAAACAGAGTTTAAAAGTAGAGATTTTCGCTTATACAAATTGCCAAAATTAATCTTTCAACTAAAAGAGATGTGAAAATATGATGATCAGTCCTCGTAAATAAGACATGTTTTATAAATAAAAGTTTAAAATTAATTCATCACCACGATGATTTATGACGATCTTTTTCAAGGTCATTAGGGGGGTCATTGAAATACTTTTTGTACCTAACTTTTGTTCCCACAAATTCTGTTGAATTAATCGGTTTCAAGTATTTTTATTACGTATTAGAATACCGGCTAATTTCAATTTTCAAAAAATACGAAATTGAAATACATTTTTATTCCAAATTCAACGGAACTGTATAAAAAAAGTGTGTTTTATTAATTATTAGGTAGTAAAGTAATTAACTGTAATTAATTTAAATGAAATATGGAAATAAAAATAACGACGCATAACTCTCTATAGTAGCAAACCTCTCTTTATTAAAAACGGCATAAACCTTGCAGGTTTAAAACTAAAATCCTTGGATGATATAAATAGCCATATATTTTCAATTTAAATGAAATCTCAAGTCAAGATCATATATTATTATTATGAACTTAAATGTAAATCCAAGACAAGATTATAAAACCCTCTTTGCCTTCCTTGAAACTTACAAGTTTAAATACATGGTAATGTGTGACTTAATTTAATGAAATGAGAAATGTAGCAAGAGAAGATTCAAGTGAAATATTTTAATAATAACATATTTACCTAATACTTGTATGCTGTAAACTATCTCGTCATCACGTGTTGGCTAATAATAATATTTTAAATATAATGTAAAATATGTATTTAGGTTTTGGTTTCAAGTTCTCCATCTCCAAGCCATTACTAAAAACCCTACCTACTTTTCTCTAACTTAAAAGCAATACGCAGTGTGTCCTTGTCATCCCTAATGACTTGTCAATCTATGACAAGCTCCAAAATGCACTCTAATAATAATAATGTGTTTGTAAATACAAATTTTATGTTTGCTCTCGTTAAATCATACTTTTTTTATAAAGTTAAACGTAAATATTTGTTTTAATAGACCAAGGGCAGTTGGAGTTGTGTTAAAAAAAACAAGTTCCGTTTTGTTTTTGATCTCACCTACATATTTTTATGGGTATCCTTTCCATGCTATAAAGTATATTTAACCTAAACTGCATTACTCATACCTGAAAAAAGCCTTTATTATTATTTTTTTTATTATAGGGTATCAAATTTTTATGTCATTATTACCTTGAAAAATGTTGCAATTTCAGAGGCAATTAAATAATTCCTTGTGTTATCATCATCATAAAAATTGGGAAATGGTTTTTGCTTTAAATACTTTTTTTAAATACTTTTTTATTTTTCTTCAGTAGTTAATAACTTATTGTTCTTGTTTTAATTAAAGCCCTCAGGGGGTTAATAAAACCAGCCTTTTAATAATTGACATTAACCTTAAATTAGTCCAATTATTTTGCATATTTATTACTTTAAACTCACTTGACTCTCCTTAAAAATCTTTACGACTTTTTTTATCATTTTAAAAATCAAGTTCTTTTTTAACTCATACCTCTACGTGTCACTCTCTATATAAAATCAACACAACAATTTTTCAATAGTTAAATGTACAAAAATAATAATAATTTTTCTACCTATATCAAAGACTCAAAATGAATTGAACTGCTAAACAGGTCTGCTTCCTGGTTAGTAAATTCTGCCACTTGAGCTGTCCTTATCCTAAATCATTTAACATTATACACTTCAAAACAACCAATATATATTATTTGCATAGCAAGTAATGTTTTATTTCGAAAATCTACAAGTTCTTATATAATTAAGCTAAAGTGCGTAGGGGGTTTTTACTTATATACTTTAGTTTTATAATTAATATACTTTAGTTAGTTACAATCGTGTGTAGTATGTGTTTAGTTTTAGTGTGTAGGATAGGCTAAATTTTGGCACGATTTATTCTTACCTTATAGGAAAATAGTAGTAGTAGTAGGTAAAAAATTTATGCACACATTTTGTTATGCTCTTTTATAGCAAAAAAATTGTTTGAAATTTGATGTCAAATAGAAGATTAGTGTTCAAAAATAACGGTGGTGATTTAATTTAGAGGGTTTTTACGGACAAGTTTAATAGTTTCATAATATTTGAAATTTGACCCAAAAAATATGCTTAAAAGCGTTTTAAAAGCCTTAAAAAAGAAACAACCCCGAAGAAGCCCCAATTGCTGTGAAAATTTGATAATTCCCTATAACCACGCAATTTCTGAACAGTCCATTTCCCAACGAGTGCTTTATATTTGCTATAAAATTACACAAAAAAAGTGGCAGTGTGAAGGGTTTTCATCTCCAAAAATGATGATCTAAAAGAAGCATTAAATTTGTCCCCAGAGATGATTGAAATTATTTGCAATGAGTAAACAAAAACAGGGATAAATCACTTTAATTTTTTAGTTCATGAACACAAACTGACAATTTCACTCATAGGAAATTGTTTACCTCAATTATAAGGGACTGCTGGTATCGTTATTTTTTTCTGTAAGAACGATTTCACTGTTTGTGACTGGTATTGACGGTGGTGGTTGTGTCACCCTTGAGATAGTAGAGCGTCTAGACTTGAGACACTAAAAAAAGGTGTAATCTAAAGGACAGATATCCCAGCTAGTTTTTTTTAAGTAAAATAGATAAGGCTTAAAAAGATCAAGCTTTTTAAGAGAAACATGAATTTAATTTACAAAGGAAAGAAATATAGAGAAATCGATTTAAAAGTGGTTTTTATGTAATTTTGGATTTTAAAAAGCTTCACAAATTGTAATTTATTTGCAAGTTCTTTTTGATCATTTCTTTAAATATTCTTTTTATAAATCCAACTGGTCATTAAATATAGAAAGAGATTTAATAACAATTTACTTTTCTTTATGATTTTTAAAATGACTTAAATTTTCTAGTCAAACCTAGGGTTACAAGGAGGTCAACAATTGCCTTTGTCAATAAATACATGTTTTTTAAAAATGTTATAAGCTTATTTTCCCACATCATTAAAATTGTTTACGCAAAAGCATTCCCAAATAATCCAAGAAAAAACCATTAGAAAAGCATTGTTAAAACTAAATAGAGTTGAAAAGCAATTTCGCACATGATGCGAAAGAAAATTTCGTGACTAAAAGATTAACGTTTATTTCGAGTAACAAAAGATACTTTTAATTTATTGTGTTTTTTGCACAATCTCATAATTTAGTAGGTAATATATATCTCTTTGCAATGGTACAAAAACCACTGAGCAATTCCAACCATCTCATCATCGGTGACTGGTTAATATGAAGAGTTGTAGTAATAAAAATAATAAGACACGATTTTGTTACACAAATTGAATATTGTTCATGTCCCTGTGGGAATTATCAGAGAACACACACTGACTCTTTTACTACTACTAAAGTATTGCACAAGATATAAGGAATATACGTTTATAAAAGACTGATCTTTTTGCCTCAAGAAGAGCCAAAAAAAATGATTTATTTCCTTCAATTTTTCTTAAAGAAGGCCAAGAAGTCTGTGCAGTTTTGTAATTTTTTTTATAATAAACTCCTTCAATCATGTGGATGTTAAAAAGAAATTTTTGTACTTGATGCTATTGAGGCATTTTAACCTAAAGTTAATCAGGCAAAAATATAGGAAGTTTTTTTGCTCTTGAAAATCCTTGTATTTACTAAAGATTGAGATTTGGAGCGTTCATAAACAGGGTTTTTTTTGATATTTTCGCAAGTCAATTCAAGTTTTTTTAACCACCCCCACTGATTACTTGATGTACCCACCGATGTCATGATGCTAACGAAATGACACCACAAAGTTTATTATTAACCCCTCCTTAAAAATGTTTTTTGTAAACTCAAGATTTAAGATGATACAACACGATACGAAAGAGACATGTACGACTGTATTTTTTCCCCTAAAAACCCTCAGTTTTGTTTGGCATGGAATTTGTTTGCCGTAAGTTGAGGACAATTATCTGGTGTGTACTTTGAATAAAGGTCGGGTCGTGTTTTTAAGAGGTTCGGAATTTACTACAATAAAAAATGTTTACTATTTCCGTGCATGGAGGTTTACCCTCTCTTGGGAAGTCAACTATTTTAAATGGAATGCTTTTTTTTAGGGAAATAAATAACAGAGTTTTTGTAAAAAAAAGAGTTAAATTTAAGAGATTTTTTTTGGTTTTACATTTTGAATTTTAGAAAAGGGTTAGTTAAAATGGTCTTTTATTTGTGATAATTCCAACTAATTAATAATCCTAATATTACTAAGGGTTAATTTAAAATACTGAAAAAAAACCTCTGATCCAACCCTGTCCCTTAATTATTTCCTCTTGAAATCCGCTAAAATTCCTACCACCATCACTTACCTAAAATTGTGATTCTCTCCAGTCTTAAATCAAGATTAAGTTGTTACACGTCTCGTATAACAAAGATACCCACAATTTCAGCTCAAACTCCAAGCAAAACTATATACTAAACAAAATGATAAATGTAAATTAATGAGAATGTCCAGAGAATGTATCCTAATAGCTTGGAAGACGCATATTTTAAATTTAAAAAAAACCCCACATAGATAGTATCCCTACTAAAAGCCTCTCAAGTGTCCTAAAGATAAAATGTTTCTCATCTTAAAAACTTTTTCCTTTTGGGCTTGGTCTTTTGTCTCATTTAGTAAATAATAAAAGGTTGTTGCACATTTGCATTGAATACGTAGATTTCTATGTAGCCCAAGAAATGTAATAATCTGAGGCACCTTCATTTAATTCTTTTATAATGTTTTTATTCAATAACCCAAACACTCTCTCTTGTGTCGTGACCATCCTTCATCCTCTTCTGGAACATTTAAATGAGTGGGGAATCTTGTAGATGCGATTCTTTACTTGCTTTTATCTCTCTCTCCAGTCTTATTTACTTGATAAGATTCAATAAGAAAGGGGTTTTTAATGAAATCACAAGTGATGTAGAGGAATTTATTAGACCCTGTGTAGTTGAGAGGGGTCGTTTTTATTGAAGGTGCCAAGGGATAGGGGAAGTCATTTTAATAAATTCAGAAAAAATGTGCAAGGGGTAAAAATATATAACTTTAAGCGTCCTGTACGACGCTTCAAAGCGTTTATTACAAAATTTATGAACAGAACCCTAGATAAATTTTTTTTTACACAATTTATAAACCACCACAACACAACAGCAGTTATTTTTTTTTTGCGGCTTTTGAGATAGCCATTAAAAATCTCATGGATTTTCTTCATCTCTTCAGCTGTATAGTTAGCAATTCAATTCAATTGAAGATTCAAGGCTCGGCTGAAAATATGTTGAATCTTGTTAAATTCTACAGAGAAGATTTCTTTCCTTCTTCTCTAATTTAAGTAGTATACGGAATATACACTCCTGACTCTCTCTTGTCTCTGATGATGTTGGACGTGATGTAATTTAATTTAATGTAATGTTATTATCCATCCACCACCATCATCAGAGTACAGACTTGTCCGGAGGGGTTAAAGGTTATATTTTTATATTGAATGTTGTAGCCGCTAAAAGGATTGAAATGTCAGATTATGCAACTAACCAACTCGCACCTTCGTTACGTACATTACGAAATTGAGCAAGAGTTTTGTTATTTCATCAATAATAATGAATCCTTCCAATAGCAGTGGCAAAAGTGGTGGATTTTGTAAATATTATTAAAATGTCAGTGAGGGTCTACATACTAGCTGAAATGTTGTTATATTAAGAGAAAAAGGATAACTTGATGATTGGATGGGAAATGTATTGCTTTTGGATTGTAATAAAATTTAAGCTACTGTCATTTCTTTTGACTTTGATGCGAGTTAAATGGGAAACTGGATGAGGCAGGTGGAGTTGAAATGTTGAATGTTATAATTTTTACCGGTCAAGGTCGGTTTTTTTGTTGTGGTTTTATTTTTTATTAACCTTATACAAAAACGGTAAAATTTTCGAACAGTGAAAAATTTAAATGCAATTCAAGACAAAATGAAAAATGGAACACTTAAAAACATCAAAGTTTAAAAAAAATAGATCAATTTAATAAATATACTAGAATTCCTGGTGGTGGTTTTAAAAAAAGGTCTTTCCAACCCTTTTTGTGGCCTAATCACTCACTTTTATAACCTGCACACACACAAACTAAAAAGATCGTTGTAGGAAATTCCAGCCAACCTAATCGACCACACCCATCGATAGATTACTTATTTTACCTCCATAAAATATAGTGATAAAACTTGTGTTCAACTCATTCTCTATCCCATTTATTTAATAGATTTTATATGAGTAAAAGGTTTTATTACCTTTTGTCTAATAATATATGTAAAATAGGAAGCACTTTTGTATGGGGATTGTGTGTATTGCATCATTGGATACGGGATATTTTTCGAGAAGTCTATCTCTACCGTAGTCTAAATATAATAATACTTTATGACCAAGTAACCCAGTACACTTATTCTGTACACACACGTTCGCTAAAAGTTGTAAAATGATGTAGATTGAGCTTATTGTACTATGCTAAAGCTGCATAAGGCTTTTATTGTAGTCAATAAGGTGGTCCATAAACCAAGGTGTAGCATTGGAGTAACAGGATTTACAGAATTGGACCCGAAAAAGGTTATTTTGAGGGGCCCATTATTTTATAGGACTGTAGCCTACCGTTGGTGTGTGGCTAGGGTCTTTGTTCAGTTTGTCAGAGAAAACGCCCTTCAACGGGGGGTAAAAACGGTTAGAGTAGAAACGCTGCTGCCCTTGTGGGTTACTTATGAGATAACAGTTAATGGTGCTTAAACATCTAAGGGGCCTTTAAATGGGCCAAAATAATTTATTATCATATGCCTTTGCCCCCCGTATTATAAACCCTATTAACCGAAGAATCTCAAAATACGCCTAAAAAACTTATGAAAAACATTTCCATCCAGATCGATCTATTTCCATCTTCCTCCCAGTTAGAATGATGAGTCGATATTCTTATTTACAAAAAAAGAGAGATGGATTCACCCACACAGAGTAAACTGATATTTAGTACAAACTACAAAACGAACTTACCAACTGACACTAACTAACTCAACCACCACCAGAGACTAATTCATTTACCCTACACGATCCATGTAAAGTTTGTATGAAAAGCTAAAATCCTGATATTCAATACTTTTTTGGGCGTATACGACTCAATTAATCATCTTTTTTCTCATACACTTCTTTTATTTACAACGTTCAGTTATGATCTGCTTTGGTTTTGTAGATGAAAAATTATTAATTTTTATGATTTTTAGCCCGAGCCTAGGGCTTATGTACCCGGTATGTCTGTCCGTCTGTCCGTCTGTCTGTCTGTCTGTCTGTCCGTCTGTCCGTCTG
>JAQGBU010001905.1:0-11074 GCA_034698605.1 Isotoma decorata | reverse complement strand
AGCACATGCTTGTGTAAAAGAATTCTCTCTTCTATAATATTTTTTACTTGTTATAATATACTGGGATGTTTGTTCTGCCAGAAACAATAGATGAAACGTTAAGTAATGTAAAAACAGATTATGATTAAGAATTCTTTAAAAAGAAGTTTGATAGAGAAAAAAGGAAACTGTTGAAATGAAAACACATGGGAATTATTGGGAATTTGAAAACCTCCAAAAAATAAACTATTCTCGAAAACAAAGTAAACTTTGAAGTCTAATTGAATCATCCAAAAAATTAAATAAAAACCAAAAAAAATCTACCTATTATTTTTTGAAACGAATAAACATTGAGCTGTGAGTTAAATGCATTTATTTTTTTTCTATATTATAGGAAGATTCCATGAGTAATAGTCAGACTGCTTCATTTAAATATTCATGACTTTATTGTCTGAATGTTACTGATACAAATCCTGATTCCCATGCCCACCCAACGACTCTTATCGTAAGTACAATTTCGTCAGAAAAGAGTTTTTTACAACAGAAAATAGCAGTAAGAATAATTTTACACAAAAAGGCTTATTTCCAGTGGGTTACTTGACATTACAGTTTTGAAAACTCGATTTAAAAAAAGAATTAAAATTTTAATATTCTGATCTATCGTTTTTTTGCAGTTACATACATTTCAATTTTTATTGAAGAAAAGGGAGAAATTTAAGAAGTGCATAATACTTTGTGACATCCAATAATATCCGATTTTGCTAAATTGGGTGAATACATAGTTTTAGAATAATATAGTTTTAGATAGAGAGGAGTTATTACAATTGGGTAAAACTATGTAGTCTGAACTACAATAAATTCTAAAAGCTGTTAGGTTTTCAGATTCATCAAACGTCATGTTGTTTTGCAGTTGATTCGAGTATAATTACTACAGATATGATATAAGCAATGTTAATTATTTCTTAAGTCTATGCATAGTCCGAGATAAGATCCAAAGGCAAATAAGCACAAAATCACCAGTTCGGTAAGACTAAGGCAAGGCGACCAAACCCACTGCTTATTTCCAGTTTAGTTTATACTTAATGAATTTTACTATTTAAAACATATTTACAGCGATAATATTATAATGAATTTTTCAAGTTCCTTGAGAATGCATGCTATGTTTAGTTCAACTGTTCAACCTGAAATCAAGCTATTCTATGTAAAAAAAAAAATTAGTAAACAAATTTTTTTGTTTTTAGTAATCACCTTCACCTTCAAATTGACTTCACCTTCGACTTTGGAATTATATTAAGATACATAAAAGAGAAACATATTAGTCGTTTTTCAGCTGAGTCAATTGATTTGTACACGGATTGATTTGTACAGTTATACACGGACAATCGGTTGCAACTGTTGCAAGCAGCAATGAGCTCCGAATTATCACACACAATTACAACAAAGCCGTCCAAGATCGAGATCCCTAGCGAAATTATGACTCTTCCTGAATATTTATTATACCAGAGTCACCAATTTGCAAGTTCTGGAAGATCGTTTTACTTGGTATCCTTCCAAACCTTACAATATGAAAATATATTTCATATTATATTTCATTTCTTATACTTCTATATATTTCATCTTTCGGAGAAAAGCACAAAGACACGATTTATACTTTTTTCAAGTAATAGTAATATAATTTTTGTGTTATGGAGGTTGATGGCTTATCTGATAAGAAACTTTACTTCAAAGACTTTGAAAGTGAAACAAGAAGAATAGCAAGCTGTTTAAACAAAAATGGTCTTCGTAAAGGGGACGTGGTGATTTACCTGTCAACATACCAGGTTCAGCTAGTCCCTTTCATTGTAGGAGTTTGGCGAGCAAATGGGATTGTACGATCCTTGTACCCTGAAGAAGACGATGGTCTATTTTTTTAACCTTAATTCCTAATTTAATATCTTTATTTAAGTCAAATCAAATTATTTTGAGTCGTATTCTATATTAATGTAGAAACTATTTTGGAAAAAATCAAAGAGTCAAAAGCGAGGTGGATTGTTTGCGACCCTGAAAAAGCTTTGACATGCAAATCCATTTGCAACAAATGTGAATGGGATGTTAAAGTTGTAGCGATGGGGGAAAGCTTTGATGATTGTATTTCCTTTGATTACTTCTTGAAGGATGAAGGGGATTGTTGTCCCAAGTTAGAAATCAGAGAAGATGACATCGCAATAATACTGCCTACATCTGGTACCACTGGACCGAGCAAAGGTAAGAGATTTATTTCGTAAATGGAGATCCTTATTATGAATTATTGATCTAAATCTATGTATATAAATGAATTCAGGTGCCATGTACAGTCACAAGACCTTTCTAAGGCAAGTGGGTCTGATATCACAACTTCCATATACGTTGCCCAAATTGAATCTTATTGTTGCAAAAGGAACCCATATTGGCGGAGTTTTGTTTCCCTTGAGTTTCATAGCTAATGGGAAGGCTTGTATTGTTTTGCCGAAAATTAGCAAACAGACAATCTTTGGGGCTGTTGATAAGTACAAAGTAAGTACACAAAATAGATACACCAAATGTAAATATATATGTGAATAATGTAACTTCCGGTGGCTTTCTGTACTGATTGTAATTGATGACGATATTCCAGCCTGGACTAGCATATGCCTTCCCGACCTTTTTGTTAGCATTAAGAGATGCACAGGTCCAAGGATATGATGTCACCTCTTTGGAAGTGGTATTAACCGGTGGTTGCCCTATAACCCCGTATATGACACATGCCTTTCTAGAACTTCCTAATGTGAAACACGTCATAGTTGTAAGTGAATATCTTGTTGCTACCATTAAAACCACTATTGGGATAAGCCTACATAATATATCATGGCAAATCATAGGTTTAGAAAAGTAGTAACAACAATGTATGTTTTGAATTTGCATCATTTTTTCACTGAAAGTACATGGTACAAAGTACATAAAATAAATGGTTTGAGTTTTTAAATCATTAATACTTTTAAGGTTAATTTATGATTGTCTTCAACGTGGTCTTGTAGAATAATTTTTAACTGTATGACTGAATTGATTTTAAGTGTCAGTTGAATTAATTATTTAACTCTGTATTGGCCATAATTGTTCTTCAGGTACTGAAGCTAATTTGTTTATACATTTAGTCCAAAGCAAAGTGTCAATAACGTATTTTGGTATTGACTGTTGATTCGAATAGGTGTATGGTTTAACGGAGGGGAGTGCCATAGCAAATACATCTGATAACAAAGGAAACTGTTTAGGTAAATAATTTGCTTTTTAAAATGATTAAAATCATTTTGGGTAAAATTCCTAATGAACGAGTAAAGAATGGGCTAATAGTGTGCCTATGATTTAACTTCACACACAAACAGACTTTCCAGACTCTTCTGTTGGTCAGCCATGTCCTGGAGTAGAAGTGCAAATCAGAAATCCCGAAACCTTGGAGGTTTTAGGCCCGAATCAACAAGGTGAAATTTTTGCAAAAGCGGACATCGTTTTTCAGGGTTACTTCCAGAATCCTGAAGTAAGTGATTATTGCCATTTGCATGTATGGTTTGAATGGTATTATAGAGGGTAATAATTACTATTTTATAAGACATTTTTTGAACCACAGAGCACTCGAAATACATTGGTTGATGGATGGTTACGAACGGGTGATTTAGGCTATATGGACAAGAATGGGTTTCTATTTGTGATTGATCGCATCAAGGAAATCTTCAAGTACTACAATAATCACGTACGTTTTATAATGCAATGAGAAATGTTTTTATGCAACGTTTATAAAATTAAGGGTTTGATACTATAGATTTCCCCTACTGAGATTGAGAATGTTCTTTTAAAACATCCAATGGTCAGAGAGGCGTGTGTCGTAGGAGTTCCAGTTGAAGGAGGGGAAATCCCAAGGGCATTTGTCACCCTCAAGCATGAGTTTGAAAATAAAAATGGCCCACCCTCAATTTCTCAAGACATTTTAAACTATGCTAATGGTAATATATACATGATAAGTTTTTAGCTTCAAATTTCAAACAATTCATGTACTTCAAACAATTTGAGAATTTGACGCATGGATAAATTGTCAAAAAATTTAGCTAAGATACATTTGAAATTGAGACACATTTTCTATCTTCAGGTAAATTGGCGACTTACAAACATATCAGGGGTGGAATACATGTCGTGGAAGGTATAAATCTTGCTTGGATTAAAATTATACAGGTATATTTATTTGCTTTCCATAACTTGTGTTTTACTTACAAACAGATTTGCCAAAAGGAAAAACGGGGAAAGTCACTAGGCGGTTGGTATCTAAGCTGCTGGTGAATCCGTAAATTCAAGACTTTGTGAAATGTTACTGCTTTTTGGTTTTTTAATTAAAAAATAAATTCTAAACTTCAATAAATGAAAACAAATGTTCTTCTATGTTTTTATGTTTTATAGAAGAAAGTTTTAACTTCAATATGTGCAATAATGTAACTAGATAACAATTAATGAATATAATGGAGACATTTTAAACTAAAGCTAAAAGTGTGACAGTAATAAACAAGACTAGCTACCTAAACAGACATTAGCTAAGATGAATTGGAATGTTTATGCGTAAAACATTGCAAGTAAAATGAAAACTTTTCTTTGTAATAGTAGCGAATATACTGATAAAGTTAAGACTTATAATTATCCCTAATTATTACACATGTTTAATATTATTGCTCTCAATACATTGCATTAAGGCAAATTATTAATTAATATGTATTATTTTTAATTAACTATTCGAAATACTTTTGTTGGCAATGAGTATTACTTATAATAAAAAAATGTTGATTTTCTACACAAGTAAAAGCAGATAAGGCTTACAGACTACGAATTTATTCCAATATCAGGATGTTTTCTTGGTGACTTCCTGCCAACCAATTATTGTATGATCTCGCATCTTCAAATTTTAAAACTCCTGACTATTGAATTCGAGTGGACTTGATTTTTTTAAACAAAATATTATACTGTTATTTTGTATATAATTAATACAGAAATAAGAAAAACTAATTATTTCTTTTAGATACAAATGCAAACAAGTACAAAATTATTACTTATCTTAAGGTGAGATTATTACAGCAAAGCGACCCAACCCACTGCTTATTTCAGTTTAGTTTATACATATATGAATTAGCCGACCTACTGTCCTTTTGAAGACAAGACCTATGACGCTTGATTCCGTCATGGAGTGAACGCTTTCCATACAACTCTATTTACAAAGTAAAGGATGACTCCTGCTGCAAGAAAGATAAGCCGTACTTTAATTAGGTAATTAACTATGCAGTCTAAGCTACGCTTGCTCCTTCTTAACTCATTTACAATAAAGTCTAAACGTTGTTAGGAAACTTCTTAAAAAAATTTGTAGAATTCCATTTCATGCTTCTGTTAATTCGTGTATAATTACACTGCAGAAAAGACCAATGCTAGTAATTTCTTATTACTGAGATAAGATACAAAGGCAAACATTACAAAATTGCCAGTTTCTGTACGATTATTATGGCAAGGCGACCCAACCTACTGCTATTTCCAGTTTAGTTTATATTTAATGCATTTTACTATTTAACTTTTAATTATAGAGATGATATAATTATTAACTTCAATCATTTACTACCAAACAGTAGATAACGTATTTTTCAACTTCTTTGGGAATGCTATATATATAGTTCAACATGAAACAAGCTATTTTGTGGCAGAAAAATTCAGTAAACAATTTTTTGTTTTATGAGCGTTTCACTTTGAAGATTCCAGAACCGTCGACTTTGGAATTAAATTAAGATACAGAAGACAGAAACATTTTAGTCATTTTCCAGCAGAGTCAATTTAATTGTGGACTATTCGAGACTATAGAAAAAGAGGGACGATCGTTTGCAAGCAGCAATGAGCTCCGATTTATCACACACGATTAAAACCAACCCGTCCAAGTTTTGCAAGGATCCCTACCCTAGCCAAATGACTTTACCTGAATATTTAATAGACCAGAGTGACCGATTCGCAAGTTCTGGAAGATCGTTTTACTTGGTACACATTCACATCTTTCATTATGAAGAACATACCTCATTTTTGAAAGAAAGGCACAAAGACACGATTTATATTTTCTACATAGAGTAATAATAACATTACAATTTTTGTGTTATCGAGGTTGATGGCTTATCTGATAAGAAACTTTACTTCAAAGACTTTGAAAGTGAAACAAGAAGAATAGCAAGCAGTTTCAACAAGAAAGGTCTTCGTAAAGGGGACGTTGTCATTTACCTGTCAACTTACCAGGTTCAGCTAGTTCCTTTCATAGTAGGAGTTTGGCGAGCAAATGGGATTGTACGATCCTTGTACCCTGAAGAAGACGATGGTCTATTTTTTTTTACCTAAAATCCTTATTTAATACCAATATTTAAATAAAATCAAACGGTTTTGATTTGTATTCATTTTCAATGTAGAAACTATTTTGGAAAAAATCAAAGAGTCAAAAGCGAGGTGGATTGTTTGCGACCCTGAAAATGCTTTGACATGCAAATCCATTTGCAACAAATGTGAATGGGATGTTAAAGTTGTAGCTATGGGGGAAGGCTTTGATGATTGTATTTCCTTGGATTACTTCTTGAGGGATCGAGGGGATTCTTGTCCCTATTTAGAAATCAAAGAAGATGACATCGCAATAATATTCCCTACATCTGGTACCACTGGACCGAGCAAAGGTTATTTAATTGTGAATTGAAGATCGAGGTCATGATTTACTGATCTAAGTCTTCAAACAATATGTATATGAATTCAGGTGCCATACATAGTCACAAGAGTTTTCTGACGCAAGTGGGTCTGACATCACAACTTCCATATACATACCCCAAATTGAATCTTATTGTTGCAAAAGGAACCCATATGGGTGGAGTTATTTTTCCTTTAAGTTTCCTGATTAATGGGAAGGCTTGTATCGTTTTGCCGAAAATTAGCAAACAGACAATCTTTGAGGCTGTTGATATGTACAAAGTAAGTACACAAAAAAAAGATACACAAAGTCTAAATATAAATGTGAATAATGTAACTTCCGGTGGCTTTCTGTACTTGTTTTAATTGATGATGGTATTCCAGCCTGGACTAGCATATGCCTTCCCCTCCTTTTTGTTAGCATTAAAAGATGCACAGGTCCAAGGATACGATGTCACCTCTTTGGAAGTGGTATTAACCGGTGGTTGCCCTATAACCCCGTTTATGACACATACCTTTCTAGAGGTTCCTAATGTGAAACACGTCATAGTTGTAAGTGAATATCTTGTTTCTACCATTAAAACTACTATTGGGATAGGCCTACATAATATATCATGGCAAATCATAGTTTAGAAAAAAGTAAATCTGCACCCTGAACTCGACTATGAAAACCGATGCAGATCTAAACATGATTCAGCGAATTTGATTACTTAGGGTTTTCAGAATTCAGAGGTAGTTTACTTCATTTTCTCCAAGCTCAGATAATCGCAGATTCTAATCGTGCTATGAGAAAACTAAATTTACGTCTAAAATTTGCATATAGAATAAAATGACTAAACTTTATAAATTATGAATAGTTGTTCCTAAAACTCGGTTTTACACGTTTTCGAAAATTGCCCGTCTCTTAGAAGAAATTCAGAACAGTGCATTAAAAGCATTGCCGAATCATTATACCTATACCAAAACCACATACAAACGCTTGGAATTTGTGATTTTCTGAAGGTGGAGAAGAATTATTAAGCAAATTTTGTAGAAAGTAGTATGACAAAAATTTAAAACCTTACAGTTCTTGCAAAATATATAGTCTTTCATAAAATGTATACATTTTTGAATAGGAAGTGGCCCAACTAAAAAAATGGTGATGTGTAGTACCATCATTGTATGTTTTGAATTTGCATTATGTTTTCACTGAAAGTGGTACTGAGAGTGGTACATGGTACAAAGTACATAAAATAAATGGTTTCAGTTTTTTAAATCATTAATACTTTTAAGGTTAATTTATGACCTTCTCAAAGGGGTTTTGTAGGATAGGGAAATTTTTAATTGTATGAATGAATTGATTTTAAGTGTCAGCTGAATTTATGATTTTCCTCTGTATTGGCCATAATTGTTCTTCAGGTACTGAAGCTAATTTTTTTTATATATTTCGTCCAAAGCAAAGTGTCAATAACGTATTTTGGTATTGACTGTTGATTCGAATAGGCATATGGTTTAACGGAGGGGAGTTTCATAGCAAATACATCTGATAACAAAGGAAACTGTTTAGGTAAATAATTTGCTTTTTTAAATGATTAAAATCATTTTGGGTAAAATTCCTAATGAACGAGTAAAGAATGGGCTAATAGTGTGCCTATAATTTAACTTCACACACAAACAGACTTTCCAGACTCTTCTGTTGGTCAGCCATGTCCTGGAGTAGAAGTGCAAATTAGAAATCCCGAAACCTTGGAAGTTTTAGGCCCGAATCAACATGGTGAAATTTTTGTAAAAGGGGACTTCGTTTTTCAGGGTTACTTCTAGAATCCTGAAGTGAGTAATTAATTATTGCCATATGCGTGTATGGTTTGAATGGTGTTTGAGATTGGAATAATTACTATTTGATAAGACTTTTGTTGAACCACAGAGTACTCGAAATACATTAATTGATGGATGGTTACGAACTGGTGATTTAGGTTATATGGACAAGAATGGTTTTCTATTTGTGATCGATCGCATCAAGGAAATCTTCAAGTACTACAATAATCACGTACGTTTTAAAATGCAATGAGAAATGTTTTTACGTTTTTGTAAAACTTTTATTAAATTAAAAAGTTTGAAACTATAGACTTCACCTACTGAGATTGAGGACGTGCTTTCGAAACACCCAATGGTCAAAGAGGCGTGTGTCGTAGGAGTTCCAGTTGAAGGAGGGGAAATCCCGAGGGCCTTTGTCACCCTCGAAGATGAAGTCGAAAATAAAAACGACCCAACCCTAATTTCTCAAGATATTCTAAGCTATGCTAATGGTAATATACAATTGTTTTAACTGTATCCACTTCAAACAATTTGACGCATCGAGAGATTGTCAATTTCAGTTAAGATACATTTGAAATTGTGATACGATCGATCATTTATTTTCAGGTAAATTGGCGACTTACAAACATATCAGGGGTGGAGTGTATATTGTGGAAGGTATCAATTGCAAATCATGCTTGGATTAAAGTGAGACGTGTATAATTTATTTGCTTTGAATAATTATGTTTGTATTTGCAAACAGACTTGCCAAAAGGGAAAACGGGGAAAGTCACTAGGCGGTTGGTATCTAAGCTGGTGAACCCGTAAATTCAAGACTTTGCAAAATGTTACTGCTTTTTGGTTTTTTAATTAAAAAATAAACTTCAATAAATGAAAACAAATTTTCTTGTATGTTTTCATAGAAGGAAGTTTTAGCTTCAATATGTGCAATAATGTAACTAGATAACAATTAATGAATATAATGGAGACATTTTAAACTAAAGCTAAAAGTGTGACAGTAATAAACAAGACTAGCTAAGCTACCTCAACAGACATTAGCTAAGATGAATTGGAGTGTTTATGCGTAAAACATTGCAAGTAAAATGAAAACATTTCTTTGTAATAGTAGCCAATATACTAATAAAGTTAAGACTTATAATTATCCCTAATTATTACACATGTTTAATATTATTGCTTTCAATACATTGCATAAAGGCAAATTATTAATTAATAATATGTATTAATAATATATATTATAAATATGTATTATTTTTAATTAACTATTCGAAATACTTTTGTTGGCCATGGGTATTACTTACAATAAAAAATGTTGATTTTCTATTCATGTAAAAGCAGATAAGGCCTATACAGACCACGAATGTATTTCAATATCAAGGTGCTTTCTTCGTGACTTCCTGCCAACCTTAATTATTGTATCGTCTCGCATCTTCAAATTTTAAAACTCCTGACCATTCAATTTGATAAGATAGGATTTTTTAAACCAATTTATCGAATGTAACTTTATTCTGCTGTTGTTTTGTATAATACAGAAATAAGAAAAACAAAGTATTTCTTAAGTCTTTGTTTGCATGGACGGAGATAGATACAAATACAAAAAAGTACAAAGTTATATCTTAGGTAAGATTATTACAGCAAAGCGACCCAACCCACTGCTTATTTCAGTTTAGTTTATACATATATGAATTAGACGACCTTTCTGTTCTTTTGAAAACCAGACCTATGACGTTTGATTCCGTCATGGATTGAACGCTTTCCATACAACTCTATTTACAAAGTAAAGGATGACTCCTGCTGCAAGAAAGATAAGCCCTACTTTTAATCAGGTAATTAACTATGCAGTCTAATCTACGATTGCTCCTTCTTAACTCATTTACAATAAAGTCTAAACGATGTTAGAAAACTTCTTAACAAAATTTGTGGAATTCCATTTCATGCTTCTGTTAATTCGTATATAATTACACTATAGAAATGAGCAATACTAATAATTTCTTACTCAGATAAGATATAAAGGCAAACAAGTACAAAATTGCTTGTTTCGGTAGGATTGTTATGGCAAGGCGACCCAACCCACTGCTATTTTCCAGTTCAGTTTATCCTTAATGCATTTTACTATTTAACTTATAATTATAGAGATGATATAATGATTTATTTCCATCATTTAAATCCCAACAGTAGATAACGTATTTTTCAACTTCCTTGGGAATGCTATATATATAGTTCAACATGAAACAAGCTATTTTGTGTCAGAAAAATTCAGTAAACAATTTTTTGTTGTATGAACGTTTCACTTTGAAGATTCCAGAACCTTCGACTTTGGAATTAAATTAAGATACATAAGACAGAAGCATTTTAGTCATTTTCCAGCAGAGTCAATTTATTAGTAGACTATTCCATACTACAGAAAAACATGGAAAATTGGTTGCAAGAAGCAATGAGCTCCGAATTATCACACTCAATTACAACAAACCGGTCCAAGATTTGCAAGGATCCCTACCCTAGCCAAATGACTTTACCTGAATATTTAATAGACCAGAGTCTCCAATTCGCAAGTTCTGGAAGATCGTTTTACTTGGTA
>JAQGBU010001904.1:0-11078 GCA_034698605.1 Isotoma decorata | reverse complement strand
AGTCTCTTGAACATGAGTGTCATAGTAAATGAATGAGCCCAATCCAATCCCTCCTAGTGACCCTGCATAAACACATTTATCTTTAATCCACTCAATTTTGAAATCCCCCATATCAGCTAAGATACTCTTAAAATATTCTGTTTAAAAAATACCTGCGATGACATATCGGTTCCTCGTAGCCTTTTTAGTATATCTTGACCTCTCTTCCGGTGTCAACTTCTGCCACCAACGACGTACCAGTCTACCAAATAACATAGCTCCAAACTTTGCAACTCGACTAACAACCATAAGAATAACAGGTGGAAGGGCGTCTTTACGCCCTGAAGTTTGAATAAAACGGACGCCCATCCCTTCCCCGAATAATCCATTTCCTCTGATACATTTAAACTGTTTAAGTGCACCCATTCTTTCGCCCCCATTTCTTAATATTGATCGTGTTTGCAGAAATCCATTTTGAATATTTGTGTGCTTAGCACGTGTAAGTTGTGCTAATAAGGGTGTCATGTTTCTGCTACTGCACCCTTTTAGAAGTCCCCTTTGATGTTGAAATGCATTTTGAGAAACTTGTTGCACAAGCCGGTGAATAAATGAGCTTTGTTGGTAAGACATTTTTCAGCACCTTTCAAAATAATGTTAACTTCCGAAACTGCACTCTTTTGAAATGTTAAAAAAATGATCAAACTTTATTCAAGTGTTGAGCTTCATTTATGAATCACAATTTAATTTTTGTTGTATTAAGACGTTAAAATGTCAAAAATAAGTAGTCTTGAGTGTGTAAACTAAAGGATAAGGAAGAGCGATGGCAATTGTCCACCAAATAAAAGAATTTGATACGGATGCAACAAACCAAAAAGAGAAAAGGGACAGGAAAATGGTAAGTGAGGCAGCAGAAAGGGAAATAAGGGCAGATGACCTATGACCCCATTTTATTAACGATGGTTTAACAAATTTAAATCTTTTTGATATTTGGAAAGAGAATTTTGCAAAGTTGCCACCAACAGATTGAATTGTGAGAAGACCCAAAGTGAATAGACCAATGAGGGCATGCCATGTGCTGAAGTGTTCCTTCTTAGAATTCTGTTTATTTGTGTAAATTGCATAGAATCCACCTAGGGCAAGGGTCAAGGCTGATGCTTGAAGGGCCCAGTGCACCGGCACTCTCCATCCCACACTTGGTCTTCTAAATAGCAACACTCCTTCTGTCCATAATCCCCACTGTTAGAAAAAAATAGTACAAAAAATCAGTCAAAACAATTTTTGCCGAATTGTAAATGTTTTAGTAGAAACAACCACCATCATCCTAGTCATCTCTTTTCCTCTTTAATTGTATAGGCATTCATGATTTTATATTAATAGCTGGAGTAATTAATTAAAACTGAATAATTAATGTAAATTGTGGGATTTCATACTGCTAAAACCATGCAAGTTGGATGATAGGAGAATAATGAGCTTCCTGGATTTGCACAACTTATCACAAAGAGAGTGAATGACAGGATGATCACATGGGCTAAAATCTCCATTGTTTAATTTATATTTTGATATTTTGAATTCAATTTAGTTAAACAAAAATTAAAAAAAATGGAATGAAGATGGAATTACACAAATGAGCAATGTAATATTTTTCTGCAAAACTACTACTACTACTGCATACTGGCAAATCTCATACTGACTTTGTTTTGAGTTTAACTTTGTTGTTTTATGTGAGCTTCGTGTGAATGAATGATTGTGAATTGTTATGAGAAGATATACAGAGATTCTGGAGTTGATTCCCACAGACTAGTACTAGTCTGTGGGAATCATTGATTCCATTCATTCATTCATTCTTTCTCCACATCTACTCACATTCATTTACCACGACCACCACCACTACTGCAACTGCTAGCACATCAATTTCATACAATTTTACTTGGTGTTGAGATTGAGACTATAATAGGCAAATGTTTAGTCCAGTCCAGCAGATTTCATAAGGAACGAAATGACAGAAAAATACAATATTATTCGTTATCCAGGGGTATTTCTAGGATACATTAATTAATGAAATGACATTAAAGATAACCTTTAATTGCTTTGGTTATCCATCCAGGGTATTTCTAGAAGGAAATAGGGACAATAATCAATATTTGCGTTAATGAATGCACAATTAAAAATTCTAATGAGAACTCCACGGGATTAAACCTTTGTGATGGATCATTATTCTACAAGATAAAGTTGCCAGTTAGCCTTCAAATTAAAATATTTAATGTGACTAACTTAATGAATTATGAATAGGATTCCGAATTTCAATATGAATTAGCTCATTTATTAAGTTTCCAAGTTATACAACTTAATCAGATGAGCCAGAGCAGAGGTTCATTTTGGTAGGCAATAAAAACCAAAGACAATCCTTTTAGTAGTACGCGTCTCTCCATTTCTCTAGGAATATTCGTTCAGTAAGTATGTTTAGTTAATCTGCTGATAAAGCTGAATCCTTCGTTAGAAAAATTATTTTAAGAGATATTTGTTCTTGTCCTTTGATGCGGAAAATGTGCGTTCTCATTTTTACGCACTGTCACCCACCCACATTTACAGCAAATACTTTTTTTAAACATTATATTTTTGCATATAATATGTTACAACTGAGAAGAGACAATACAGTGAAAAATTAATATTTTCAAGTACCACTTGAACTGAAGCTACTCAACACTTATGCAACCGTCTTCCGCCAGTCTGTCTGTCAAAAACGCGATTCGCTAGACAAGATATTGTGGGTGGACAATGAAGGTAATAACAAACCGTGGCTGTAATAATTCATTAAATCCCGAGTCAAGTGCTCCAAGATATTGATAGTTGGTGTGAAAGTTAGTAAAAGAGGTACGAACTTTTAAGTCAAATAAAAATTATTTTAGTAGCCCTACTAAAATAATTTTTATTTGACTTAAAAGACCCTGGTCGACCACACTGGTTTTTAAAGTCTTGGACTTATAAGGGTTCTGTTCCAAATTGCCATAGACCATGTTCATAGACGTAAATGTTAACTATTTTTGCAATTAGTAAGAACCTTAAGTGGTTTGACATCCACGTGTGGTTTTCGTAGTTAATTGTAGAAAATAGACTGGTTTTCTTTCGTTTGGATGAATACATACTAATTTTAAGTTAAGCTTTAGACTGAAAGCTTTTCCATTTAAGAAAGTAATTGGGGTGGTTTTACGGGCTCAAAAAAATCCTCTTGAAATTCTATTTGTAAACTAATGGGAATTGATTTGGTCTAAATGAAGTTGCACGGAGGAAGTTTTTTTTTTCTTTGCAACGCACTGCAATCTAAATCTTTACTTTTTCACGCTTCCCATTTTCTTATCTTATGCTGCAGTGTATTTTTATTACGAATAATAGCATTATAAGAATGGTACAAAAGATACAATAGGTAATTTGACTTTTAATGTTGTAATATAATTGTTTGCGATGCTTTTGAGAGTCTCACTTTGTTCATCCATGAAATTGGGTAATTGCGTGAGATTAGGGAAGTGATAGCTATTTCCATCCCAGTCTCACATTAATGCATGCTTGCAAATAACAAGATACCTTATCCAATTCTATTTAAACGCTTATTTGTTATCTATTGTTCCGTAGTATAATAATAGCTAGGGTAAGGGCCATTCATAAAGCCTAACTACACCACTTCGATAAATATTCTCATTTCCTATTTCATTTATTATTAAGAAACGAGGTATTTGGGTAACAGTAGAGTAGATAGTGCTTTGCCGGGTTGTTCTGCATGATGGTGTGCTGTAATATGTACAAAGTAGACGAAGATGGATAGGGCAGATTGTCGATTGTGTCACTTTTCCAAGTAATATGAAAACTCCAGACATGCACCCTACCACCACCATACCATTCGGAATTCCTCTTTAGTATACACAGACAAACAGACAGACAGATGTACACACAGACACAGAGAGAGAAAGGGATTGGAGGATTTACTTTTCGGATATCCGAGAGAAAGAAAGAGAAAGCAGGGAACATTCCGGCTTATGGATTATCACTTGTTCACAAATTATGACCATTTTTTACACTTGCCAATTCCCCATCCATCTATATTCGAATCACGTTGATGATGCGGGTTTTATGCCCGAGTTTCATTTCAAGCCAGAAGTAAAAAAAACCGTATAATAATCTCATAGTAGTTTTGATTCGGCCCTTTCTCTAGGTCATCCCAAATATAGGGTAAATGAGATGCATTTTGGAGACAAGAAATCCCATGCTCTATATAAATATCCAGCATATATTCTTATCTTCCATTAGACAAGTTACTTTATTCCATCTCCCTCCAACTCTTAATGCTTTCTCTTTCTACTTTCTCTTATTATCTCTCTTTGTCCAGCCAATTGTTTCCATATTTGAATAAACACTATACAACTGTCTAATTATCTATTTATTCTTATTACCACTCATTTACCATTGTCACTTTATTTTTTAATAAATCTTAAGTGCGAGTTATATGGAAACAAACTCTACTTTCAACTCTGATAGACATCCAAAACCCTCTAGTAACTACAAGACAAGTTGTAGGCTTTTATAAGCTCATAAAATAATATGTTGAATTGCATTTGAGTGAATTAACTCATTGTCTTAGTTCTACTCTCCTTCTAAATAATAATAAATATCAACATCTTAAGAGCTAAATGTCAAGGTTGGGTGATTGCAAATGCATGCAGCAGCTGATTTCATTCATTCCCTAAATCACAACTCTTTTGGTTGCAACCTTTCCCACCTCTTAATCCTTCCATCACAGATTATTTAATTTAACTTTTACATAACCATATTTAGTTGATGATTAATATGTGAGTGAGTGGGGTCACTCTCACAGCTGCTCTTTTAGCCAAATAATATAATGTAATTGCAAAAGTTAACCTTTTTCATTTTTGTTGATATTATTCCATTAATTCCTTGTTTATTCGATTATTGGCACCTTTAACCTTTTCCTTAGTTTGACAATTCGTTCCCTTAACAATCACTCTTTCAATCATCAGGCAAAGGATCATCATTTTCATCAATAAATACTTAATCATAAAAGCTTACAAATTATCAATATCTTTGATCTTCAAGTAATTGAGAATTGAAGAGAAGTACCCAAGAGTTAGAAGATTCATCAAATAATAACACAATTTTTTGTGACTTTTAATCCCTTCTTATTTTGAAGGTTTAAGTGCAGTGTAAAAGTGCTACTACTGAAGTAAATATAATTCAAAAACACACATCATTTGCCAGCTTATTATTAACTACACTCTAATGAAGAACAGCTTCGCTTGATTCATAACTTTTAGGGAATAGTTTTAAACTGTAACCTAATAATTCTACTCAACTCGTCTAATTTCAAATTAATTTACTCATGGGTAACCGGAGGAGGTGGAATTAATGGAGAAAACTTTGAATTCTTCATTTTATTTTGGAATCTTTCAATTTGATTTCTCTGCCACTTTCCATCTTTTACATTAAATAATAAATTAAGCGGTAAATTTCTATCGCCGCAAATAACGACGCATATAACAAGACCTTACAAACTTTTGAAGGTATTCTAGATATTTTATCCTTGCACTATTAATAGTATTGATTTATTGAGAAATGTCTATCTGATGGAAGATCAATCACTCCAACCTCCAACTACAATCCACGCAAAGCAACCCTAGAAACGGATAAGATACGAATAAATTATGAGCTTCTTTTTAAACTCCTCATCCGTTTCATGTGGAACATTGCAAATTATGGCGCATGCATGTGCTATGCCAAAGCTATGCAAGTAGACAAAGCGATTTCCACCACCGATCCGCCATGTCTCCAATACCATATTAACGTAAAAACTTAAAACAACGAAATCAAGTGTGATTCCTTAAATATAAAAGATAACTTCCCTTCCATGTCTACATAATTAAGTAAATAAAAGTATAAAACTGTTTAGTATTATGAACATATCATCATCACATGTCACACGAACGGGTCATTCACACATCACTTCCATTAATTAACGTCGGAGGATAAGCAATAAGTGATGACTTAAACGATGAGAAGAAACAAGTAAACGAATTCCACAACAAAGGGGGATGAAACGTATCAATTTTGTATGAAATCGAGCTAAACAACAAGTTCAACAATCAATTGTTAAAATAAATGAAGAGACAACTTTTCTAAAAGTCTGACAAAATTGATGAAATCTGGAATATTTATAATTTTTGCTGTTTCCCAGTTGCCAGTATCACGCATTAGAACGTGTTTACCTAATATCCTGAGCTTAAATCTTCCAATATATTGTACACAAAAAATAAATAGAAATATTACAAAAATAGATTTAAAAGTAAAAGAGAGACTTAAAGTACATATCAAAAGTATTAATTATTAATTAAGAAATACCATAAATATACTACAGATACATATAAAAAATATATATAAACACAATATACATATTCTACATTATACAACTCGTGAAGATTTAAACTGTGAGGTGTCGTACTGTAAAAACCTCTTCATTGTATACATCACGCAGACAATTAACTACGAATGCCATCTCATAATTAAAAAGAAGCGCAATTTATAATGGCGGACGTAAATCGTAATGTAGGACGCGCAAGTAAGTTCATTAATAAAGTGGCTCGATAATTATGCGCATGCGTTAACTTAAAATGTGGCGTCTTTCTTTGTTTACTTGTAGAGAAGGGCGCAAGCGTTGGGGGAGATAAAGAAGAAGAGATGTTTTCAGACGCTGCAAAATACAGCTACACCGCTCTTTGTTCCCTTGCCCTTCGTGAACTTTACATTGAGGACAAAGTTCACCACTCTTTTTCTAATCATGTGATACAAAATATTCGAATTCACTTGGGACTGCCTAGTCATTCAGATGAAGTTATGTTGGCCCTCTTTAACGGAGAAGGGGTTCAATGTGGACAAGTCTATGTTGATTTAGTTAAACAAGAAGGACATGCATTTGCTTTCTTCATTGTTAAAGATCTCATCTATCATGCTGTTAGCTCAGGTAAATCAAAACATCTAAACAAATTCACTCCTCATAATGTCACTATTCTTAAACAACTCAATTTCAATTAATAATTAATTACTCAATTTGTTGTCAATCGCTGCGAAATGCAGGAGTTCTGTCTGGTAAATAAATATTTATTGGTCGTGTTTAGCATGAATTCTTAAGTACCATTTCCTTCACTTTAGTTTCTACCAATTTGTTGCTGCATGTTTTTAGAGATTGTTTAGCTTTTTAAGACAACGTAAAATGCATCCCCATAAAATAGGATCAATTATCTTATTTGTGAGCATGTTAGGTTTAATTTGAGAGATAATAATATATTTGTATGGGTGTTGTGTAGGGAAGTACGATGCACGAACTCGAGCCATGATTTTAGAAGTTGCAAAATGTCTAAGTATTCGTTCTTCACTTGTTCAAATGATGGAAGAGTCTGCAGTCAAATTTCTCACACAGACGACCACTCCAAAAACAGAGTACGTCCGATAAATATCCAATCTGATCAATAAATAATACAAAATGCTTGTCGTCGTTTCAGACTTTAAAATTTAAATGCTTATTTTAATGTGTATTATTTAGAGCCGAGGAAAAAGAGACACAAAAACGACAAAGAAATCGAAAAATCCGTCGATATGCTCTTGTTGGGTTAGCTACTTTGAGTGGAGGGGCGATTTTGGGATTGACTGGGGGACTTGCTGCACCCCTCATTGGTACAAAACAATTTTTGCAAACTCTAAAAAAGTCCCATATTTTTAGTCTCTTTACGATATGACGTTTAAAAATTTTCTTAGGAGCTGGTGTGGGTAGTTTGTTGGGTGGAGCCACAGCAGCGGCTTTAGGAAGTACTGCAGGTAAAACTACCAACTTTTTGTTTTAATTATACACTTAATTATAGTTTTACATATATGATTTTTCACTCATGTCAGGCAGGGTACAGCGAACCGGGTTTTTTTTTAGTAAAAACCCCAACTACCTAGGGCTTTGTGGGTTTTTAGGGTGTTTTGGTTTTTTGGGGGGTTTTAAATAAGGGTCATAAAATTGGACTCGATGGCAAGCAAAAGTCTAATAAAACTGTATTTTCATATTTTTGAGAGTATAAGTACATAATAATGATGTATTTTGATGCGAGAAAGACATTGAGATTGACAGTTCCTGAACATTTTGATTCCGAAATCGTTAAATTGAATTAAACCCAAAAATCCCAACTAAAAAGCTACCCAAAAACCCGGGGTAGGTTTTTGGGTACCTTTTTGGGTACCTCACATCAGGGTACCCGACCCTGATAGGAGGTATTTTAAAAACGGGCTTTTATAGGTGCAGCAGTGATAGGTTCCTTATTTGGAGTGGCTGGAGCCGGTCTTTCAGGCTTCAAAATGCAGAAGCGAGTTGGTGAAGTCGAAGAATTTGAAATAAAACCTCTTGGCAGAGTGTGCTCAAAGTGAGTGTCCCCTTTACCTTTCTTTCTCATCCCTTTTTATGTCTTAGACAAAAGTGACCAACATTTGTTGTTGGATTATGTTTTAGAAATTTGCACGTGACAATCGCAGTCTCAGGTTGGCTAAATGACGAATGTGGAGAGAAAGGCTTTTGGAGTCCTTGGAAAAATTTAAAAATTTCACAAGAACAATACTGTATAATGTATGAGTCACAATATCTACTGGAATTAGGACGAGCTGTGGATTATCTTCTTAGTTTTGCAGTTTCAATGGCTGCACAAGAAGCCCTCAAGCTGACAATTCTCTCAGGCACGCCCAAAATTACTATTTTAACCGTATCCCTATATCCCCTCCGTTTCTTCAATTTAATTCATTTTGTATTTATCCCTACAGGTTTGATATCAGCCATAGCTTGGCCAGCTTCTCTTCTCACACTAGCTTCCGTCATCGACAATCCATGGGTAACCAATATATAACACCTATGCACGTGATTTATGAATGAATAACCCATTTGTAAAGTTTGACTTTTTGTATGACTTAGGGTGTATGCTGTAGACGATCTGCTCAGATTGGTCGAACACTTGCAGAAGTTCTTATTTCCCGAAGACATGGAAATCGACCTGTCACACTCATTGGACTTTCATTAGGAGCACGTGTCGTCTTCTACTGTCTTCTTGTATGCAATTATTTCAAATCCCCCGGGGGTTTTAATTCCAATTTTGCATTTATCTAATTTGCTTGACTGTCATACGTATTTTTTAATAGGAATTAGCTCAACGGAAAGGGCCGGAAGTAGAAGGACTTGTACTGGATGCAGTAATGTTAGGAACCCCCGTAACAGGTCGAGCCTCAACTTGGAGTTCCCTAGCTCGAGTCGTCTCAGGAAACATTGTAAATGGCTACTGCAAAGGAGACTGGCTTTTAAAATTCCTCTATCGCAGTACAACAGGTCACTACAGAATAGCTGGACTCGAACCTGTCACTTGGAACCACCCTAGAATGAAGAATGTTGACCTTAGTCTCATTGTCACAGGTCACACAGACTATGCTGATAAAATTGATGAGATTCTAATCTCTTTGGGGTATGCGGATGAGCTGGAGGGAGAAATGAGTTGTGAATTGAGGCGAAGTGCCTCTTCACATAATATCAGACCCAAGGAAAAAGTGTTAAGACGAACACCTTCAATTGACTCGTTTCTTCTTTTTCATCATCATAAACATCCCCTACTGATATCAGAACCTGTTGAGAGTGTCGACGCAGCTCCACCCACTCCAACTACCACACCCAAACTATGAGTCAATCAGTCTCTTTCCTAAGGGGGTTTCCATATTTTCCAAAAAACTTTAGTCTTATTAATACGAGGGTGCTACTGAATGGGGTAACTACGTGTGAAATATATGTTGGGTCTGGGTGCTACTCTGATAGGATAAGGGATAGGACGCATCTTATAATTTTTAGAGTAATCTAAAATGTTACATTGAGACTGTTTATGGAAATGCGTATGGGCTATTGTGAAGTGGGTGCAACCGTCAGCAGGCTGTCTGTACTTTTAAGAGGTATAAAAAGAGTAGGAAGGATAGAAACCGTAAATCTTCCCTTAACAAAAAAACTATTTTATAGATAAAAAAGTATATATTTTCTTGAGGCATTTTGAGAAATGGGTGTGGTTGTATTGATGAGATGAAAATCCCATTAATATGTATTCACCTATGTAGGATACACATTCAAAATGTTACATTTATCATCCCAGTGGGGTGTGGCTAATGGGCTGTGGGGAGGGGGATGAATGAAAATTAGATTACAATATTGTGAAAAAAGGGATGAGAGTAGCATTGCGAGTGAAAATGGGTAAAAATTTGAAAAAAAGTATTAATTCTTAATAGTTTGTAGTTGTAAAAGATACAACGAGATGCAGATAAGTTCCTCTAGAAACTTTTTGGTGCTTCCTAATACTTTCGAGTAAATAAGTGATAATATTTGTAGATCCGAGATAAATCTCACTCAAGTAGACGCAACTAAATCTTCCAATAATAGTCAGCTAATAAGTAATAATACATTCCATTTATTAGTAATATATTTGTCTGTAGAAAGTTAGTAAAAAGGGGGAGGAGACATAAATGTATTTGTTTCCACCTAATTAAATTCCAGGGGTGTGGAATTTGTGTCTAGCAAGGGGTTAAAAAAACCCCCGGCTTCCAAGTAAAAGAAATTGGCATATTATTTAAAAATCCAATCTTCTGCATTATAACTCTTCAATCTAATCTTAATTAATGCCAATAACGCATCATTTTCATTTTGAAAATTTAACAAAAGCTCCCTTGATTTCAATTTAGAAGCTGAAGTTACTTCCAGCCATTTTCATTGTCTACTTTTTATTGTATTTTATATTTCTACATTTTACAAGAAAGACATTCGTTGTTTTTACATTGTAGAAGAGTAAAAGCATTTTTACACTATTTCAGTCTCTTTAGCTATGGGTTGTAAGGAAATGTTTAAGTTTGTATTGAAATGATTTATAGTAAACAGAGAGGCTGCATAGCTAGAGGGGTCCTCTTCATTCCATTTATATTTAAAAAAGCACAAAACAAGGTCAATCTTACATTTCTATCTACATTTCTGAATAATTTACGATGTTTTGATA